>VDFB02172121.1:0-11238 GCA_007258455.2 Sequoia sempervirens
TAGTATAGTAATGTCTCCTCGTGTACCCCAAGGGATTTAGCTATGCAACTTAGAACATTGTTATGTTGGAATACTTAAGTACATTTCTTATGTTCTTTTAAAAGAAAAAATTTGTTGCATTTTTACTTGTTCCTTTGGGGTTTGCACGACGGGGCGTTACAGAGGGTCTCACCAATTGAACAAGTGTCTAAGAGCAAGTAAAATAATGGAACCTATTAATTTTCTTATTTTGGGGTTCTTTAAATCATAGAATAGATACCATCTTCTTGTGTATAATGTACTTATATTCAGATTTGAATTTGAGACCAATTATCATTGCACATTCCATTTTACTTGCACAGAATATTCTATAAGCAATATATTGATAATGTCAAATGATTTATGGTGTTGTAAAACTCTACCTATCATCATAGTTTTGTTGTTCCCCACAAGAGAATCTTGCAAAGACAAGTTTACAATACCAAGTCAAATAATATGAAAAAGACTTACTTCCATACAAATTAAATGATTATTCTCACAATGGCAATTGTCTAATTACAACAACAATTCCATGAAAGGTTATCCATGCTTCATAAGAGATGACTGATCATACGTACAGACTACAAGATGCATTGAAAAAGCATTACACTTGAGAACAACCAAGGGCTAACAAGGGAAGGAGTTAAGAAACGTCTAGATTGAAGAGAAAATGTGTAGGGAAAATGCTAAGCAGTGTCAAGAGAACAGAGCTTGTAGAACATATTTTTGACCTAATGAATCTCTTGAACAACTTAAACAAAATTAAAATACTAACACATACACTAGACATGTAATGAACTTCCAATATGTGTTGTCTTTTTCATTAATGCAGAGGTAGGTAAAGGAGAAATAATTATAATTGTAACACTATTCATAGTCCAGTAAATTATGTCTATAATTTGTGTTCAATGGACCTTAGTTTTATAATTATACTACCCATCTAATACCATATTTTAATCCAAGGCTCAACAATCTCAAATATAAAGAAGCACCTTCAATTAACCATTTAAAGTACTATAAAATAAGGTGACTTTTACTTGAGAAAGATTGGGTACACTTGTAGGATTAAAGTTCTCACAATCATCAGGATTTATTGGCACACAGACACAACTTGCGACATATAAAGTAATGGATGACTACAAGTTAGTGAAATGGTCCTTAATATGTGATTGGTTTGCAAATTGATTGGTATAAAATAAGGTTACAAATAGATCTACATGAAAATTTATGAGGACAATCTACTGTAATCATCAAAATAGATGAAAAGTGCAAAGGAAAGAGCTGAACTACATCTCTAGAGCCTAAAAAAAACACATGCAAGAAACATAAAAAAAAGAACAAACCAATTTTTGGATGAATACAAAATGGTTCCTTCAGCAAGTGATTCATATGCTTTCACACCTGACATAGGACATTAAGAAAATTTTAGTCTTCCTCTATGAAATTAACTACTTACAGAATAAACCTAAAAACCAATATTATATACCTCCATGTCTAGGCGAGGGTAGGTATAAGAGAAAAAAAATTCTTCAATGCAATGCTGAAAAATATCAATGTGTGTGTAGGTTTGTATTACTCAAAATATCATTGCACTGCCTAAGGAAAAATACCAAAGTGATGTTTTAAATTTCAATCTTCAAATAGGCTCCCTTATTGCTACACATGCATATAAAAGCATTATTTGTGCTCTAAACTATTCAAATATTAAGGATTTAATTAGCTATAAGATGGAAAGTTGTTGTTTAGACATAATCCATCATATTTTACATATCTTTATTCACTCCTAGCACTTTAGATCAATTTGTGTAAATGAGATAGAAATGTGAATCTTTTATGACAAAGAAAATTATTAAAAGGAGGGGGGAGAGAGAAAAGGGTAGGGGGAAAGAGAATGTTTGAATGCATAGAAAAGTATAACATTTTGATCATTATAAAAATGAAACGAATCTTAAGTTTGAAGCATTAATATCATTTACAACATTTATGATCAAGAATGAATGTGTTAGAACTGTAAAATTTTGAAAATTTTATAGTTGTTTATGCCCATGGGTTTCCAAATTAGTCCTTACCATAAGCACAAAAGTCCTCTCTGAAGCATAATATTTTTTCCCATACTTTGTCATGTGGTCTCATAAAATCCATCTAGCCCTGAATATTTCACTGTATAATTCATATCTGTAAGAAATGGTGAGGGTCTCCCTGATCCATAATGCAATTTTTACTAATGTATATCTTTTGTAGTCTATCGAAAAGAGTTCAAAAATGTCATACTGATATAATTTCATCTACAAACACATATCGGCAGGATGCAATTCATTGTCTCGGCGACAGAAAATTCCTATCAACAAGAAAGACATCATCAAAATAAATCATAATGAACTCATATATGTCTTACTGACTAGAGCACAAGGAAATGTATCGGCCAGACTAAAATTCATCGGAATGAAGTCTTATCACATGCATCAGGTCTTACTGACAAAGCATTAGGGGATTCTATCAATGATTATCGGGATGAAGTTAGGTAGTCCTGCTGACTCAAAGGTCACGCTGAGTGTTGCTCATCGGTGAGAAAATTATTATGTCTTAGTGACTAGGAAATAAACTAAGAGATATATCTCGGTGAGACAAAATAATCTATGGAACATCTCCCCGACTCAAAATTTCACAACGATTTATGTAAGACCGAGAGGATAACTATCAGTGAGACTCCACATGTCGATGAGACTACAGGATATTAGAGTGATATACAGTTTGCAATAGTCAGTGAGACTTTGAGGTGTCAAGGAGACTATATGATGTTTTAACAAAAGGTTTAATGAACACCTGAGATTTGAAAATGTCTCACTGACAATACTAATGATGTGACAATGTGAATTTTGAAAAAGGACTTATTGCACTCATGTTTCAACTAACACATTAATGGCATGATGGAGCACAATAAGGAGAATTCAATTGGAAACATTAATGTGGAATTGATAGCAGAAGAATTAGAAAGGCGAACGAAGAACCAGGGAATTCTTTCAGTCTGAAGGTTTTGAGCAAAATACAGTAAGTTCTTGTGCCTTTGCTCCACTAATTTTAACTTTTGTAACTTTTGAGGAATGGAGTCCCCCAGCTCAGGAAAATCAAAAGGTATAAAACATGGTGAAAGCAGTCAACCTAAAGGAAAGAAACAAAAAACTAAAATAGAACATGAGGGCACTAAACGAAGATTAAATCAGGACCTCATTGATCAATTACTTGGCTCTGGACCTAAAGCCAAATGATCTGTACAACTTAGGGAAGAAAAAGATAAACTGGATGATAAATGTAAACTCATAGATGTCTGGACTTCAATAAGAGGGTATGAATTGTTTAATTTTCACTATTATTGGAGAAATCGTTTTTAACCAGTATGCAACCTGTGGAATCTTAATTTAGGAAAGGTGGTGTGCTCTAATGTATTTTTTGATGCAAAATTGGTAAAATTGTTGGCTGCCCATTATAATTCAAAACTCAAGGCTATATGTGACCCATTCGGGAAACCATTAGTACAGTTATTAGAAGATGCAATAGGGGAGGTTTTCAATTTGGAAGGGGTTTGAAATGAAAAAATCATATTTGAAGATTTGGAAATGGATTTTGGGAGAATGGACACAATTTATAAGGGTTGGAGGTTGCCAATTCACAAGGTTAGACAAGGTGGTAAACCAGTTCCTTTACAGGACAGTGATGGACCTTTTCATGTTGACCTATTTGAACCCTATATGAAGTACACCTATTATTCGATAGGTCATGTTTTGGGAATGGAAGACCCTGAGTATATGTCAATTGTGCCTATGATCATTTTAGAAAATATCTAGTACCACAACTCTAGACCATTTGATTATGCCTCATGCATTTTTAATGGGCTTGATTTTGGATTGATGGCAAGAAAGAGCGAAGCCTTTATTTTTCATCTTAGGAATTATTCATTGTTGATGCACATAGTGTTATACTTTGGACAGGAGTTGGGGTTATGTCCCCGGGAGATGAGAATTTCTCAATTTGACAAAGAAGGCAAGTGATCGCACAATAATGGTTTACAATTTTTGGCCAAACTGGACACTAAAATTATTATTTTTAACTAAATCTTCACATTCGAGCACCTATAACAGCTAAAACGTGAAGAATTTGAAGATGATGCAAACTAGAGTCTCGTCACATTTTCTCTGTAGATTTTAAAAATATTTTTTTCAAAATTTTTGGAATCAAATTGCACTTCTTTTTCCATCTCCCACAAAAACTGGTCTTTTTCAAAAAATAGCAGTTTTAAAAAGTGATGCACATTGTATAACGCATGACTTTTTTTCCATGAAAGATAAAATTCTAATTCTTTCGAATTTAGATTTGCAACTCCAATATCTAGTGCTTCCACTTGGTTAGACATTTTTTTATTGAATATTTTTTCTTTAATCAAGTTTCAAAGTCAAACCAACTACAATTCAGACATAGTGTGACTGTATAATGCGTAACTTTTTTTGTATATATTGAAATTCATTTTAATTTTTTTATTGGATCAAGGACTTCAATATCTGGTGCACTCATATTTTTCAATTTTTTTTTTGATAATCTACTATATTTCCAAAAGTAAAAAACAGAGACCTTCATTTTTTATGAAAAACCTATGTTTAATAAAACTAAAAAAATAAATACATAATTGTGGATGCTAAATCTGCAAAATGTTAAGCCTTAACAAGAATAATTCAAGAAAAACACAACAAATATAATATCCCTATGAAATATTACATCATGTTAGATATGCTAAATGAGAAATTAAAACAATAAGAAAAGCTAAATAAGCAAATAAACAACATGAATCCAAATTTATCTCATAGTGAATTGGTGCTTCTGTGGAAAGAATCCCTTTCCCAATCCTTGATAAGCTCTTGATATGTTGATGATATGTTGATGATCAAGATGACGCATTATGGAGTGGAAAAAATTAGCTCTCCATTGAAGAGAGTAACTTTGCATGAGGATTATGGATGGATTGTTGAAGAATGAGGCTTCTACTTGTAGACTCTCAAGTTGAAAGAGTGTTCAAAAGAGAGCAATGTGGGATAAAGTTTTAGCCAGTGAGATGGAGCCACTTGTCACCTTGTGAGTGGTTGAAGATGTGCAAGTTTTGGTCAATGTGCCAATAAATGAGATTGGTTGGCCTTTTTCAAATTCAAATTTGGCTTGTTGGAGGGAGAAAAGGAGACTTTAATGCCAAGTGGGGGACATGTAAGAGAGAAGTTATTGCCATGTTGGAAGGGACAAGTCAACTTGCTTTCAAATTCAAACTTGAGGAATATTCTCAAAAGATGCTTTGTTGAGGGAAAATGGTGATTTTAATAAATGAATTAAAATGCTTTATTGGTGCAAGTGGGAAAAGTTAGAGGATGTGATGGGTGATTAGATTAGATTAATCATAGTTGGATTAACTTAGATGACGATAGATGCTTTTGACCCATTTGACTTAAATAGTTGATTTATTTAAATCAAAAGGGATGGAATATGCATTTGGGATTTAATTAAATAAAGTTTGGTTTAATATTTAATTAAAAGGGAATATGAGACTTAATTTAAACAAAGTTGATTTATATAATTTAAATGGATAACCTTAGGAGACTGAATTTAATGAATTTGATTTACCTGATGAATGGCTAAATGTGAATTTGATTTATTTGATGATTGAATGAATATGAATTAATTGAGTGCATGATGTTAATTTCACATGTCTACATTTTTTCCATATTTGAAGCAATGTACTTGCTATGTTGGTTCAAAGAATAAACTTGTCACAATCAAAATTCAAAAAATTTCTAATTTTTTCAGATGCCCCAGTGGAAAGTACACTAGTACATTTCCCCCTCTAGAGATCGAGCGAAAAGATTCAATTTGAGGGTCGATCTCATGATAAAGAGGTTCAAGATGGATGGTTATGATGATGATGCGAATGAGATGGTTTTAAGATGCTTAGATTAACCAATCTATATTATCCTAAACAGCTTAAATGATGATCTAATGCATGTGAGATGGATGATGTGATGATGCCTATATGATTGTGCAATAGATGTTTTAGGAAAATGTATGATTTTATGAGATGCTTAGATTAACAGATCTATATTGTGATGATGAACATGCGTGTGAGAAGATGTGTAGAATTTTGATGGTTTGTGGATGTAGGATGGATAAACTAATGATGATGATTAACTAATCATGACATGATGTTAGTGCAGAAAAGAAGAAAGAAGAAATGAGATGATGACAAGAGGATCCAACAAGCCAACTTCATAAGAAATGGATGATCTGCTTATCAAGAATTGTGATTTTAAAAGGGTCACTTACCTTATGTTTGATAACACGCCTAAGCATGATGCATCAAGGTATAAAGAACCAGGATGGTGTTGCACTTAGTGTGATGGACTTTGACTCGAAAAATAGATAGCAGTATTCTTGTTCACACCTAACATATAGAAACCTTGCTAGGATGCACTTTAGAAGTTTCAAACACCTCAGAACAAAACACGGAAAGGTATAACCTATCAATACAATAGTCAACAAGTTTCCTAAAACACCCTCCATACATATCTAACAAGCAAGTATTCGCCAAGGCTATTTTACAAGAACGCCCAACAAGCACAGCAGACAAAAGATAATGATCGTTGCCCCATTCCTTTCTCTCTAAATCATTTTGAGTAGGCATCATTGAGAGGTCATTAGAATGAGCGCAATAAGATAAATCAAAAGAAAAGATCAAGTACACAAACAAGTCAATGTTCTTCATATCTCTAGCCAAAGGGATTTTTTTTGATAGGATAAGAATCGAAATGATTGCCGATAGATAATGCCCATTGTAGGAAGGATACATCCTAGGACATGTTAGTGGATGGTGGCACGTTGTTTTGATTATCCAAAGTGATTTCCAAAATGATGCCCATTTTTGGAACAATATCTCCTTGGACATGCATTGTATCTAGGATGATGATGGGTTGATAAGTTGTTTGTTAGGATTTTGATATAAAGTTGATTGACATGTTTGTGAATGATCAAGAGTTTGATTTTAAAAAGTTTTTTGTTTTTATTTTGATTTTACATTTGAATTTTGCTTTTTCCAATTGTTATGGTTGTTTATGTTTGTTTTGTCAAAGGATGAAGGTGACGATCAGTTTATTATGGATGATTGATTATCGTGGGTGAAAGCAAAATGGGATGGATGGATTTTTTCAAATATTTGGATGTTTTTGATGTTTTTTGGAATGTTTTGAGGTTTGATTATCATGGGTGAAAGCAAAATGGGATGGATGGATTTTTTCAAATATTTGGATGTTTTTGATGTTTTTTGGAATGTTTTGAGGTTGTTTTTGGTATTTTTGAGATTTTATGAATGTTTTTTTGATTTCAAATTTTTTGGAATGTTTTTGGATTTTGTGAGATTTTATGAGTATTTTTGGATTTGAGTTTTTTGAATGTTCTTGGATTTTTTTTTGAGTGCATGAAATTTGTTTTGGTATATAAAGGATTTTTCAAATGTTTTGATTTTGATTTTGATGTTTTGGGGTTTGAAATTGTGTGATTAGCTAATGACTATCCTAGGGCTGGTGATCAATAAATTAAACTGCCTGTATATTCCCATACCTTGGCGGAACCATGTAGTTTCTAATGACTTGACCCGATTTACAAATGATGATATATACGCTGATGAGATGTCGAGTTTACTATGTGGAATACAAAGAGCCCGACCTAAGTGTCTGGGGGATGATCAAAGATCAACCTTGCCTACGTTCAAGGCTCGAGGAGACACGTAGTTCGACAAGATGACTTTTTTTTTTCAACGACTTTTGACTATTTTGGATTTTTTTTTGATATGTTTTGAAATGTTTTAGATTTTGATTTTCAATGTTTTTGGATTTTTTGAGATTTTGATGTTTTTGGATTTTGATATTTTTTGGATTTTTTTGGTTTTCACATGATTTTGACGATTTGGATATGGATATGCATGATGATATTAGTGCCCTGTTTAGGATTTTGTTGAAAACCAAGCTAGGGTTGATCAATTTGATTGATGAATTGGTTATGATAACATTGTTGAGGATATACAACAACACAAGGATAGTGTTACGTAACACAAGAATTAGGATGGATATCCCAAGATGATGAGGGATTGATGATAATAACATTGTTGAGGATACACAACAATGCAAGGATAGTGTTAAGCAACACAACAATATCCTGAGGTGATGATTTTTTGATTGGATTTGATTGATCATGATTGATGAAGCTTGATTTGGAACAAAAGTTGTTTGAATGATTTGATGTGACGTTGAAGTGCAACTTAGATGTGACTGATATTGATTTTTTGGATTGATGTCCAATTGAAGATAATGGTTGATAAGGAACATCTTATTGTCAAAATATGCCATGGGCTAGTGATTTGGATTTTTTCTCACAAGTGGTTTGATCAATTTGATTTTACATTTTCCAATGTTCAAATCACCACATAACTTGGAGGGTATAGATCAATATTTACTCCTGAAGCAAGATGTACATACCTACCCCAATGTCTAGCAATGTATGGAATGTCATGGGTGGATGCCCGGATAGGTGTATGGATTGATGGATATGGCAAGCATACAAAGGATGCCAAGGATTATCTTACGATATGATACAGTTTTCAAATAAAGAATGCTCATTTGGATAATGCTTCATGGCTCAGATAACATTGGATAGGATAGGATCAATGAAAATGACCCATGTCAAGATGTTTATTGTAAGCAAGCGTAAAGTGTGCACCAAAATTTTTCAAGATCAAGATAACTTGGACCATGTATGCAGATGGATTGGATAAATGGTTCATGGATGAATGGAATGTTGGCTTTATTATGGATGGGATGAGATGCTTTTGCTTGAACTGTCATACAAAGATGCTCAATTCTACACATGATACCTGTTTGCCAAGTTTTCATCATGGTACATGTCCAAAGTGCCACCGTAGTGGTTTTTACTGAAGGACAATTATTTTCTTTACTTTTTTCAATCCTTTGTTTTTTTCCTTTTATTTTTGGATTTTCAATTTTTTTATTTTTGGTTTTTGGTTTTTTCTAAACAATTCATGCTAACCCACCTAGTGGTGTTGATGTAGATGCTTTTTTCATAATGTTCCATTGATATCCTGCCTGAAGAAGTTGTTTTTCCAAGATACATGCACTTGAATACAAATTTTGAGATTCCTGATCTGCTTTGTTGATACTGGAGTTAACTTTTTCTTTGTACACACATCGTGATAGAGTGCCTTCTAAATCCTTATGATGAAGGGTCACTTCCAACACATGGTCAATGTGAGAATTAGATATTATGCATGGAGGCGTGGATGGAGTGTGTTTAGGGATAGGAGATGGATTGGTTGACAATTTGGAATCTTTAACTCTCCAAACTTGGGAAGATGAGCAATGATGGGTGGATATAGAAGTTTGCATGGAATTAGGACCAACTGCTTGATACACTTTGTACATCACTTCAGATCTCAGGTTGAGGATGAAAATGGAGGAATCTTAATAAACCCATTTGGAATCAAGTAGTTCCCAAAACGAGCTATCCAATGAATATAATTTTAATATGTTTTGGTTTTATTATGTTTTTATTTTAGTTTTATTAAACATAGGTTTTTCATTGAAATGAAGGTCTTTGTTCTTCACGTGGAAAAATAGCATATTATCAAAAAAATGAAAAATATGATTGCACCAGATATTGAAGTCCTTGATCCAACAAAAAAAATTAATTTTGATATATACTAAAAAAGTTACACATTATATAGTTGTGCTATGTCTGAATTGTAATTGGTTTGACTTCAAAACTTGATTAAAGAAAAAATATTTAATAAAAAACTATCTAACCAAGTGGAAGCACTAGATATCGGAGTTAGAAATCTAAATTCGAAAGAATTAGAATTTTATCCTTCATGGAAAAAAGTTGTGTTATACAGTGTGTATCACTTTTTAAAAATGTTGTTTTCTAAACAAAAATAGTTTTCATGGGAGATAGAAAAATAAATGCAATATAATTCCAAAAAAATTGAAAAAAATATTTTTAGAATCTCAAAAAAAATGTGATGAGACTCTAGTTTGCATAATCTTCAAATTCCTCATGGTTTAGCCACTATAGGTGCCCGAATGTGAAGATTTAGTTAAAAAAAACAATTTAAGTGTCCAGTTTGGCCAAAAATTGTAAACCACTATTGTGGGATCACCCCAAGATATGGGTATAGTTTAACCATAGTATTCAACAATATTCCATTTAGATCTTGTTAATAAGAAAGCATTTAATAGCACAGCATATGGAACATGTTCATACGAAAGCTATAAAATTGTTTGTAGCTAGCTAGTACAATGTATTTATCATAGCTAAATACTATTGCAAGTATGGGAAAGTTTGGTGGTATTGTCATTAATGTTGTCATTGATGTCAACACCGTTCAATATGTTGCAGATTATGCATGTATAGTTCAAAATTTTGTTGAGATGTTGTAAGTACATGGAGCTATCCTTATGATGTTGCACATATGTCAAAATGATGAGTTTCCAAGTACTTTTGAGAAAATTAATATTGAGTCAAGTCAGAGTTATGTATGGGTTCAGAAAGTGCTCTGGTATGTGCTCTGCGTTTCTTCTATGTTGATCCTATGCTCATGCAAATCTAAAGGTTTGTTGTTGGTGATCTGTTGGTGTCATCTTCTTATTTGTGGCTTTTTTTTTAATGGAGTGTGAAAGTTGTGTTCACCGGTATGTGAATTGTTTGGTAGAGTTGGTTATCTATGGACTAGGAGAATGTTTATGCTCTACAATCCTCCGCTATTTTGTTTCAGGTCTTGTGGATCTAGAATATGTCTTGTAATGGTGTTCTCTAGGTTCTGGAAAAAAAAATTTTGGTTTGGTGATCTGAAAGTTGTGTTTAAAATTTATTGTATGTGTTTGCATTGTCTGGATGGACTAATGGAAGGTTTTTTGTGTTCAAAAGTTGTTGCTATCTAGAAGTATCTAAGATTTGTTCCTATGCATGATGAAGCATGTTGTGTACTTTGTGTGTTATCTTCCTACTAGGAATCATGTACTCCAATGTTCATTTGTGTTTTCATTAGGTTTGGATGACCTAGTGTTTACACTTCATATGAAGAATTAAATTTAATTAAGGAAGCATGTGGTTGATCTAAGACATTTT
>VDFB02172122.1:0-20559 GCA_007258455.2 Sequoia sempervirens
GACCCAAATTCACCTTTCTTTATTAATATATTGTTTATGTTCGCAACAAATCCTGTGGGAAATCGAATTTTTTGTATGACTTCTTTTATAGCATTGCTTTGCTACTCTGTTAATAACCAAGGAAGGGTACTTATATTAATTTTGTCTCCATAGCCATTTAATTGAATGACATTTTTCATTGCATGATTGACTTCCTGAATGTCAGTACAAATTTTGACAATTTTTTCTTTGTCATGCCTTCCATCCAATATTTTCCATAACGTTTCTATTATATTATTTCTGATATGCATTGTATCAAACAAATGCACAATTTGTAGCTTTTCATAGTAGGGCAGCCTACTAAATTGTCTGGGATAACTTTTCAGTCCCTGTGGAAGCCGACCATTAATGCCTTGATGACCTTCATAAAGCATATAAGTTAAACAAATTAACAACAACAATCATTGTCAATTACAACATGAGTAAACACAACACAATATAAAATTATAAATTCAAAACATATCATATATGATAGATAAACAATTTGATCTGATGTATAACCTTGACGATTAATTCTATTATATTCCAACTTCCATAGGCGAGGTGACATTCTTCGTGGTTTTCATGTAGTCTCCTCTTTCCCATTGAAAAGATGTTTTTCAGTAGTTCGATACTTATGATTTCTATGGAGGAAATGCCTATACTCGTCAAACACCTACTTTCTTAAACTTGTTGAATGATGAAATTTCATCTTTGGACCACAAATTGGGCATGCAAATTTTCCCTTTGTTTGAAGACCTACAAGATGATATATAATTGGATTAAATATGTCAATTTTTTTCATTATATATAATGAATAGATTATTTTAAAAACATGCATGGTATCTACTTCATCAAATTAAATATTGTTAAAGTGCAGTCAAAAGTTATAACATACCACAAAAATGTGTTAGCCATGGGGCATCATGAATTGTCCATACAAGCATTGCATGAAATTCAAATTGTCTTTGTCCTATTGGTCTGGAGATGTTATACATAGTGACGCCATTCCATAATTTTAGTAACTCGTCGATAAGAGGCTCAATATATACATTCATATATTTAACTTGGTACTTACCTAGTTGAATGAACATAAATATTACATAATTATTAAAACCATTTTACTGCAATATATATAAATTAATGTACATGACTATTGAATGAAAAAAAATATTAGTCATTATGCAACAAATAAGAAAAATGAGATGCTACTAGTTAAAGAAAGGTGATTAAACAAATACACAGGAACAATCGTGACAACATTATGTGCTCCTCTTTGTGGCATCCATGGAGGAATGTTATTGTTGATAACAAAAACATACCCTGCGAGTAAATAGGTGCAACTCTCAAATGGATTGACGCAAATGCTGCTCCCAATAAAGCCTAACATTATGAGGTTCTTCTTTAAAGTGTGGCCATTTTCTTCATGTCCTAAATCACGAGAACCATCACGTAAGCATTGAAGAATGTCATCTCCACTTCTATTTTGTGCATAGTAATCATAAATTGCACTAAGCTTTCACACATAAATAATGCGTTGCATCACGTGGAATAATGGGAATATAGCGAAAAGAACCTTTTGAGGCACCTTTTTGTTAGTTGATCTGTTTGATATCTACTAATATGACATTCTAGGAATTCTGTTGCAAATTCATGTTACATTTATGATATATAATATGATCATTGGGACATGCATCTATTGCTTGATACTCCATTCCAATATCTTTCATAATGGCAGATAAATCTTAGTATGGCCGAGGTAAAATATTTGATGGTGGTAACAAAAATTCACCAATCAATCTACAACAAAAAATAATTTGTTCTTATAAAGAATATTAATGGTACATATTTCATCCTTTATTTACTAGTGATGAACTAACAACAAAAATAGATGAAAAAAGATGACATATATGACATACCTTAACATCCATGAGATTTCTATGTTGGATAAACCATTCATAACCTTCAAGTTCACCAGCAACAATACAACAGAGAGAAGAGTTGTTTGGGAGCCTTCATAAAGGGGCTTGTATGCCTTCTCAAGTACAGGTAAATCATGAACATCATCAAAGTCATCTCGATCATCATGATCAGCTCTGCCACTAAATGTGTCATGGATCAATGTATTTGTACCATCATCTTCAACTATGTTTTCTGGTGCATGATCATCTTCTTCCATAGGATCATTAACTTCATCTTTGATATTCACAGCTCCATGTTCGTCCACTTGAAAAACCACATTCTCTGGGCCGTGATAATCCATATCATCTTCCTAAGTTGCCCAACCTTTATAATAATGATTGACACAAATAAACCATGATCATGATCAAGTGATTATATATATATATATATAAAATGTTAAAATGATATAAACATTTACAAATTCAATCAATATAAACACATATAATGAACAACTTACCAATGGACGATAATCATGTCCCCCTTCAACATGACCATGCTGCCTACAATGTTTCTCGTTTGTTATGATTAAAAGTCATCTCATCTTTAAGCCCTTGCAATTATTGCAAGGAAAATAGCATTTTCCATCACCCTTTATTTTCAATCTAGCCCACAATCTATCAAGTGTCTCTTCATTTTGTTTTGGACTAATATTATCTTACATGATTTTTCTTTACCAAGTTTGACTATTTAGATCTTCAAAAAATATCAAGCTCACACTCCAATATTTTTTATTCATAGACAAGTAACATAATTTAATAATTCTGATATTTTACACTAAAAAAATTTGGCATGCAACCACCCCTACAAAAGAGAAGATAGTCTAAATTTAATGACCCCAAAAAACACTTTAAAATGTTAATTCCAAAACTTATTAAATTCTAAGTTTAATATGATTTCCAACTGTTAAGACTCCTAAAATTAGAATATTGAACTTGATCACAAACTTCCTACAACAATGGAGGTAGTGAGCTAGTAAGAGCAAGTGACCCATTCCTAAGGAGCAACAAGTCAGAATCATCATTGCTAATGTCAATACAGATTTATCATTTTAGTTAAAGATGCAATGTGTCACATCTTATGACAAGTTTATCCCTAGGACCCTCAACATTGAGAGAGCCCTAATAAAAAACAACAGAAGCATTGGTAAGAGCATGATTAGGGTACAAACCCTAGGCCTCCATAGAAAATAAACAATAACTATAGTGGATTAGTGAGGTTGCAATACTAGAAAGATTGAGACATTGTAGGTAATAACAAAATCTTGCAATCTAAAGATTGTGAAAATAACACGCACACTATGTAGCTTAGTGACATTTGTAAATGCAATCTATTAAGAAGAATGACAGTCACTTGAGATGTGACAGTCAAAAAGAGGTTGAGCAGTGACAAGATAATAAAGCTCAAACCTTGCATAGTAAAGTGGAGATTTTAACAGTGAGTTTCCTTACCCCCTTGCTGACCTTAAGGGTTTTTCAAATGCTTTTGGTAGTGTTAGACAAGGCAAATGCAATCAGGGAATGACTGTCCAAATGAAGTAACAGTGGTAATCATAGGTTCAATGTTTCTTCTTAGCCATTAATGTATAATGGAGGTAGTGGATTGCATGTTTGAGCAGTGTTTTGAGACTCATCAAAGATGGGAGAATAGTGAATAATACATTGTGGACTATGAAGTAGTGTCAATAAGGTTGAAGGATCTTAAGAACTACAATACCATGATATAATGAGTTCCCTATAGTAAGTAGGCAGTCTATAGGGCATAGTTTGATTTTATAGAAGGACAATCATGAAAGGAATCTTCAAGTGATAGTGAGTGAGTTGTTTAAGATTGTAGCTGAGGGTGCAATACCCAGTCTTAAAGGAAGTTAGCAAAATAGTAAATGTGTAAGAAAATCGATCGTACACAACAAACAATTCACAATGTTATCTTCCATAATGCCTTGAGTTTGAAGACAAAAATGTCATTGTATCTTCATGATGAAAGTGGTGACCTTAATGGTCAATCACTAGCAACTATGATTTTAAAACATGCTATTGTGCTTATGGAGGCAACATTTTAAGCAAGGCAGTGAGTGGTGGTTTGGAACAATGGCAGGTATGAAGGACTTGCTTTATATGCATACTATGCAGTCTAGCTTAAGACAACGTTCTTAGAAGAGATTGAAGGTGGATTATGGAACTCAAGGGTTATCATGAAAAGGATTAAAGCAAAGACTGAGATCTATTTAAAAGCCATGGTCATGAAGATATTAAAGATGTCACATGCAAAACCCTAGTAGCTGGAGTAATGAATACATGCCAAAGAGGATAGTGTGCTGGGGCAGATTTAGAAGATCTCCACATTATCTAATTATAGGGAAATACATCATTTTTTTTTTTTTTAATTAAAAGAAATCATTCTAAACCCTATATAGGATACATTGATACTTCAAAAGCCTTTGAAGGAATTTGAGATTATGCAAATATATGTCAAGTAACATTCATAAGGTTTAGAAAATCTTGATCACTCTCTAGAATAGCCCATTAAACATGGGTTGTGCTTGAATGCACTACATAATTGATATAACACAACCACTCTGCATATCAACGAGTTATACACTCTTTATTGCAGCAAGAGGTAATCACTCTTGATCATGCTATAATTACATCCTAACTGTTAAACTTTGAGACAACCTAAATGCACCCAATGATGATTGACACCTACATTATACAACCTGAATTAACTACATTATATGAGTGCCTCCATTTCTATCACAACATAGCCACATTAAACTTGGGTCACACATGAATGCATCCTGTATTTTTTATAGCACAACTGTGCCACATGACCAATAGAGTTATAGATCACATAATTATAGTCACAAGAATTTGTTCCTTGGTTGTGATCTTATGGTGATTCCACACAACAAAATTTGGACATGAAATTCTCAAAACCCTTAACCTCTAAAAATGAAATCTGATGAGATGTTGCTTTAAAATATGATTTTCAAACCTGGAACTACAAATCTCACTTCACAACTGAATTCTGCAAAAAGATAATGACCACCCTCAACCTGGGGATATCCTCTTGAATTTTTCCTGATTTTTAAAATCGTCCTTAGTTCTCCACAAATTGTCTCAAGTAGAGCAAAACACTGTCGCAATAAATTAGGTGTGAACTCACTTTTCTTTATGTTGGCCACAATTTTTTTTTTCTATTTTTCATGTTTGTCAAAAATTTGACAAAAATATAGCTAGCTTTTCGACGAGCCCCAGGTTCGTCAAAATTTTGATGAACGTCGGGGATAAACTTTCAAAAATTGAAAATTACACATGAAATTTTACAAGCACCCGACGAACATCGAATTTTACATATTTCATCGGACAGTTTCGTCGGATTTTGCAGTCAAATGTATTAGTGTGCTAACCAAATACATAAGCATAGTCATTTAAAATAGATTTCCATTGGCTAGCTTCACCAACTGAGGCTTCTCCAAATGGTATAGTATCATCAACAAATTGTTGATGAGAGTCAAGCAGGAGAGACGAAGCAGCTTTAACTCCTCTCAGGACTTTAGAATCAATGAGCTTTTGAATATTCCTTCCAAGGACCTCAGGTATAATTATGAATAGATAGGGGGAGAGGGGGTGTCCTTGTCTTAGACTGCAACCACATAAGAAGAAACCCTAGGGGACTCCATTCACAAGAACCCAACACATAGGGGTGGTAATACAAGTAGTGAGCAACTTGAGGAATCTACCATCAAACCCAAATTTCTTGAGAACAACAAAGAGAAACAACTAGGAGACTCTATTATAAGCCTTTGAAATGTCAATTTTCAAGGAAATTCCCAAGTTTTTACTTAGGTCCATTGAGTGAAGGATTTCATGGGTGGTAACAACAACATCTAAGATGTTTCTTCCTTGGACAAATCCTTTCTAGTTTGGGGCTATCATTTTTCTTAACAAAACTTTTAGTCTAAGCACAATTATCTTTGAGAAAATTTTATACACTATGTTATAGAGACTAATGGGTCTAAATTCCTTTATAGATGAGGCTTCTTCCTCCTTGGGGATAAGGGCTATGAAGGTTGCATTAAATTGATTAAGAAGTCTCCTTGATATAAAGAAATCTCTAGCAGCATTAAATAGGTCAATATTTATAATATCCTAGTATATCTAAAAAAAGGTCAGAGGGAACCCATCAAGCCTCGGGGCTTTGCAAGCCCCAAAGGAGAAAACAACTTGTTTAACCTCCTCGATAGAGACAACATTAGTCATAACCTTAAGATCTTGCTCGGTAATAACTTTAGAAATGACTTCAAGGAAATCATCAAATACCTGGTTTGCATCCCTTAGAACATTTTGGAAGGAGGAGAAGAAGCTCATAGCTTCCTCAACTATTTCTCTTTCAGTAGTCACCATTGTGCCATCTTTTTTCTTAAGCATTCTTATCTCGTTCTTGATTCTATGTTTCATAGTGGATTGGTGGAAGAATTTGGTGTTTCAGTCTCCTTTAGTAAGCCATTAGACCCAATATTTTTGCTTCTAGAAAATATCCTCCTGTTTGTTGACCTTAAACCATTGAGATCTAAGATTACGTTCATGAGTGCAAATCTCTTCATCCACTAGGCCAGCCTCCATTTTATCTTGCACTACCTTTAAGCTATTCCCTAAGAATTTTTTAGTTTCAAAGATGTTACCAAAGGTTAATTTAGTGCATCCTTTCACTCTTTTCTTGATTCTTCTCAACTTTTCCACCGAGAAAAACATGGGGGTACCCTCCATAGGTTTATCCCACCAATTTTTTATTAGGACAGCAAATTCAGGATGGAGAGTCCACATTAGTTCAAATCTAAAGGGGAAAAACCTTTGTTATGATCAAAATTTCTTTAAGCAAGATGACATTATGGTTTGAACCAAATCTTGGGAGGTTATCTTGAGAGATGTTGGAAGATATTCCAATTTGAAGAGATAAGAAACCTATCTAGCTTAACTTGAATTGGTTGATTACCAAGCCTTCTATTGGACCATGTAAATTTGGAACCCAATAGAGGAACATCAAAAATCTTGACAAAATTAAAGAAACCAACCAATTCCATCATACTTTCAAGACACTCATCCAACCCCCCTGACTTCTCTGAGGGTAAAAGAGGAGAGTTGAAGTCACCTCCCAACATCAAATAGTCATGCAGTTTGCTTTTTATGACATCATTCAGAAAATCCCATAACTATAGTCTATCCCTACTAAAGTTGGGGGCATAAATATTGATTAAATTCCATTTCTCCAGAGAAGATAGATCTTCCAAAGACACCATTAGACTGTTATTTCCAGAAAATCCCAAAGTCCCTTTAAATTTCAAAGGATTCCATAGAGTGACTAGTCCCCCCAAGGCCCCCTCAACCTCACTCACAAAGTAATTTGCACTAGGCTAGGTCTTCAAAATAGCCTTGTTAAAGGTCTCTTTCTTCATTTTAGTTTCTTGAAGAAGAAGGGCATTCACTTTGTTATCCAAAATAGACATTTTGACCAAAAAATATTTATAAGGGCTATTAAGGCCTCTTATATTCTAGGAGAGAATCTTCATTATCAAAACAAAACTATTACAAAAACACCAAGAGGTTGTCAGGAGAACAACCAACATTACTTCTTTTTGTACTTCGAACCTATGATCAAGTCCAAAGTTTTTTTGTCTACCAGAAGCCACATCCTGCACTATATCTTTATTCCTTGATTCCTTTTGGGAAGCTCTTCTTACCTTATTTCTTCCACCAACATCCAGTTTCTTTTTCTTTTTTGACTTCCTTGAGGCTTGTAACCATTATTCCTCTTCTTCTCTTTTACTGGGAAAAAGGTGGAAAGCCCAAAATAGCCAGAGAGTCACTCATGTTTCCATCCTCCTTTTGAGATAGAAAGTAAATACCCCCCATGGGCGAAGTAGGAGTTGAATACACAATAGTAGGAATTTCCCCTTCCTCCATCCCATCCACTTCATTAGCTCCAATATCAACCTTATCTTGAGCCAGTTCATTGGCCTCCCTATGAGTCCTTTCCATCTCTTCATTTGATTTTTCTTTAGGAGTTTCCTTATCTGCCTTTGGTTTCATACCTTGCTTCAATCCTGGGATTGGGATTCCTTCTCCTAAGGCTACTTCCTTAATTTCCTTATTATCCAAGACCCAAGAAACAATAAGAGGCTCATGACAAGTAGGTTTCCTATCTAAGAAAAAAGCATCATTCCCTAGGGGGTATTATTTAGGACAATAGCTCCCTCCTAGACATAGACATCCTTATGGGGGTGCAATAGAATCAACCTTAGAATCATTAATCTCTGACTCTATTAGAGATTGAATATCTTTATTGGGCACATCTTGAGTCCTTTTATTACATGAATCTATAAGGTGGCCAAATTTCTTGCATAATTAACATAATTGTCTTGCATTTTTGTACTCAAGTGGTTGGGACCAGTTACCAAAATTTTACTTAAGGAGAACAAAGGTTGAAAAAACCATGCTAATGACAACATTAAAATAAATCTGAGCATAAACTAACCTAGACTTTTCTTGTGTTATCTTATTAACTGCTAGGAGGCTTCCAAAAGAGTTGGAAATCCCTTTTAGGATTCCCAACTCCCAAAAATCAAGGGGTAGCTCTAGAAGACGTACTCATGTAGGAGCCATAGCACCCAAGTCCATAGAAGGGTCAATGCCCAGTTTCCATTTACACAAAGAGAGAAAATTCTTGAAGCCAACATCAAATTCCTAGGGTCCACCCGCTAATACCTTTAACATATCTTCATAAACCATAAAGGAAAAAAGGAAGATATCTTTGGGCATTGAACCAATAGAGATGCTTCCTTTTAGGTTATGACAACTTGAGGTCGTCCATTGATTTCATTATCAATGCTTCAGGGACATCAACTTCCCAACCAATAACTAAATAGGAAGTAGACTCCAAATTCAGTTTTCCCATAGTTGGCAAGCAAACACCCACCAGTTTATCCACAAAAGAGGTCAGTTCTTCTTTAGAGAAGAAAGAGTCTAAACCAAAAGACAAGGATAGAGGCATATTGCCAAAAATACCAATTTTCCTTCCCACTAGAGAAGGGACGGAGGTACGAGAAGGGGAACCAACATGAAGAATAACAACATTGGAAGCTATTAAAGTAGACACAACACCAGAAAAAGGGGCAACATTCTTGGAATGGGGAGCCTTCCTGAGCCCCTCGTCCGACCGGCCCATCAAGCAATCAAATCAGTGCAAGAACAGAGGAATTCAAAAAAAGAAAGGGTGGGAAAGTTTTAGAGCAGAAGAGTCGAAGTTACAATATTTTGGATTTAATCTATGTTGATTGCAAGCAAATGGAACACTTTCAACCATGCTTCTTCTCTTCTTTTTAATGTTTATCAAAAAAATATTTTTAATTTTCATAAAATTAACTATTAATTTTTATTAGGTCTCTATATTATTATTTTTATAAAAGCATTGGCATTTTTTTGTTGGGAAGGATGATTTTAATGATAATCATAGCATGGTTCCCTTCATCTAAGTGGTAGTGGAAGTGTAAATCCTCATTGTAGTAGTAACAATTGTCTAGATATTGATGTTGTTGCTACCCTCTTCATTTTACTACAATAGATGACACTCTAGCATAAGTGTGCCACAAGTAATAATGAATATTCATAAACGTCATTTGGTTCAACAATTTTTAAAGGTAAATTCTAGCTAACAAAAATATAACTATTTATCACTTTGATGTGATTGAGGTGCAAAATTAGCATTGACTAATAATTAAATTATATGATGTTTAAGTAGAGCTATCATGATATGCCATTAATTGATTTGATGTATTGTTTTATTTATATCTCACTTAAAAAACTGTAAGTAGGTATTTGAACTAGGATATGTAAAAGAACATCATTATTAATAAAATTATACTTAGTTCTACTTAAACATCATCCAATTTAATGGTCAAATGATATATAGTAATTTTATACCTCATCAACACATAAAAGTGATAAAATAATTATTTTATTTTTATTAATTGAAATTTATCTTTAGTTGTTCAACCAAATAATATTTAAGAATAACCTACTTAACACTACCATTACACTTGCCAATAATGGCATGGTGCGATGGTTAATTTGTTGTGTAATTGTTGAGAATTTATATTTGGGATGAGGTCACTCATTTGTAATATAAAAACTCATTCATAGTTCTGGGTCAAAAGCGTTTACCCCTCTTAATGAAAAAACACTACCATTGCACTCCAAATTACTTTTACAAAATTATTTTATTTTATAATATTATATAAAAACTCTTCATAAATTAAAACAACATATCATTTATATCATATTATAATTAATTTTTATAATTTTATATTAAAAATATTAATTATTTTTTATAATTTTATACAAAATTTATTAATACAAAAATTAATTATTGCACTAAAAATACAATAGCCAAGTCGAAGCCTTCAAACTAACCACACAACTATTATTTATCTTGAGTTTAATTTATTTAATTAATTAAAAAAGAAGTAGCTTAAATACCACCTACACCTTTTTATGATATAATTTTATAAGAAAATCAATGTTTAGAAATGACATGTCTTTAAATAATATAATATTGGTGTTAGCCACTACAACTCAGGTAGAGCATTCCTTCACCATTAGCCAACTTTGGGCGAACAAAGTTTGGTTGATTACTCTATCATTCACAATTATAAATGACTTGTCAGAAATATCAGACATCCCCTCTTAGAGGTATTTCATCTTGCATAGATTATATTTATTCATAGTAGATACATCCTCAACAATATTATAGTTGTCCCCTCTTAGAGGTATTTCATCTTGCATAGATTATATTTATTCATAGTAGATAAATCCTCAACAATATTATAGTTGTTTGGGAGGGCATGGAATGGGCACAAAAGTCTAATAAAAATTAAAATTTTTACTTTTTGTCATAATTAATTTTGAAAAGGCTTATGATGGGATTGAATGACATTTCATTCTTCCTCTCCTTAGAGATCTTTGTTTTGGTTACACATTCTCTCAATTGGTTCAAATTCTCTTTGATGGTGCATTTTCTAGCCCAACCATTAATGGTGTTCAATTTACACCCTTTGGTCTTTTCTATCTAAAAGGTAGGGTTGCAATCCTGCACATTTAATTTATGTTCTTATTGTTAAGTGATTTGGCTATCTCCTTGCAGTGTTATTTTGTAGTGATGATTCATTCTTGACACTCATTGAAGAGGAGGACAATGCTCATGAAGCTTTCAAATGTCTTGACACTTTTTCCTTGGCTTTTGGCTCTAATATCAAATTGAATAAGATGTGAAATTATAAGAAATGTTTTTTCAACCCCTAGCCTAGCTTCAAACTTTTGTATACAAATCTATCAATCACAAGGAAATTTTTAAGTTTTTATGAATTGCTTTTGTCTTTCAAGCTTTCCAATCTAGGCTTTGACAATGTCATTGAAATAATTCAAAAAATCTTGCATACTGGATTACAAAGCTAATTTTTCTAGCATGTAAATTCCAAATTTTCTCTAAATTTATAGCTCTAACTCATGTCTACCACTCCTCTTATTGGGAACCCTCCAAGGCATCATAGTACAAGCTTGATTAGCTCATGTATGACTTTTTCTTGGCTAATTTAGAAGTTATGACTTAAAGGATTTCACTCCAAATTGTAGTTGGTCTTTAATTTGTGTTCATGCAAATTCAAGTTATAGCTAGCAAGGTTGTGTTAAAGCTTCAACATCTCCAAACTTTGCTTAGCCACTAGGGTAATGCCCCTTGCAAGATGACCAAAAAAGTAAACACAACTAGTTAGGGTTCTCACACTACCACTACGAGAGTTGCTAGAGAACTACCAATCCACCTCCATTACTACCTATGAGACAAGAATATTATTAGACCATCCCTCCTCTCACACCACTCACTTTTTTAAAAGCTTTAAATATATAGTTTTAAACATAAATATTTTAGTTTAAAAATTTTTGTTAATAAATAATACATGACTTCTTTTCAATTTAACATTTTGTTCCTAGTGCTTTTATTTATATCTACATATAATTTTTGTTTTCTTTCATTATAATTACAAGATATCAACATAAAAGGTGACACTTTAAAAATATTTGATGCTAGTTGTATAATTAATAGATAATATGTGTATAGCTAAAAAATCCCTCAAAAATTAAATAATTTGAACATTAGTATTTACTTTTTATGGAAACAGTCAGATTAATAGTTGTTGGCCTGAACACACCTCTAATAATTTAAATCTTGGTGAATTATTTTTTATCACATACCATCATCCTCACCAATTAAACTTGCCCTATTAAAATACAACGCTTGGCAACACAACTAGTTTTTTAAAATGATCTAGTGTATTGATTTGTAAGTGGTAGGTGAAAAGGGAGGTTCCTTAAAATATTGATTAGGTGAAAAGAGAGATTCTTTAAAATATCACTTAAGACATTAATATTCACCATTGTCAAGGATCAAACATAATAATTGATACTTTAAACATCTTTTATGCCAATTTTATAATCAATAGATAATGTTTGTATAGCTAAAAATAACTAAAAAATTAAACAATTTGAATACTAGTATTATTTTATTTTTTATGGAAGCAGTGGCCCGAACACAATTCTAAGAATTTTAATCTTGGTGAATGACTTTTTATTACATACCATCATCCTCACTAATTGAACTCACCCAATTAAACAACCCCTTGACAACACAAATAATTTTAAACTAGTAATCATACCTTGTTGTGCAATGGGTACATCAAAGAGGTAAGGAGGGTTAATTAGGAAAAAAATTGGTCTATTTTTCGTATACATTTGTGTAGTACATGAGGTAAATTGGTATGAAATTTAGAAAATGATGTTTTTTGTGCAAAAAAGGTCCTAATAGAGAAGTGATAGCTTCAAATCAACTATTCATCCACTTATAAGGATCCAAACACGACTGAAATAAAACCTCTGGATTAGGAAGATAATTAGGATCTATTACCAACAAGATCATATTATGTTTGTAGTAGGGAGAGAGGGAGAGAGAGAGAGAGAAGGGTAGAAATATTCGGTAAGAGGGAAATAGAGATAGGGGTAAGGAGATAGAGATAGAGATGGAGAAGGAAAGATATGGAGATAGACATAGAGATAGAGATAGAGATAGAGATGGAGATGGAGATGGAGATGGAGATAGACATAGAGATAGAGTTGGAGAAGGAAAGATATGGAGGAGAGGGAGAGATAAAGAGATAGAGGAGAGAGGGGTAGATAGAGATGGTATAGATAAATATATAGAGAGGGAGAGAGAAAGATAAAGGTATAGATAGGAAGTGATCTATAGAGAGAGATAGAGAAAGGGAGAGATATAAGGGTAGAGAGAGATGGAGAGATAATGGTATAGAGATAGAGGGAGAAAATGGAAGAAGAAATATGGAGAGATTGAGATAAAGAGGCAAAGAGATATATATAAAGATTTAAGAAGTGGGAGAGGAAGAGAGATGGGTGGATAAAGAGAGAAATGTGTCTAGAGATATAGGGGGAGAGAGAGAGGGAGAGGGAGACATGTGGATAGAGAGATGGATGTAGAGGAGGAGATAAAGATAGAGAAAGATATGGAGATAGAGAGGGAGAGATAAAGAGGAAGCGATAGAGAGACATAGAGGAAGAGGGAGAGGAACAAAGATATATATAGTGAGATAGAGTGATAAAGATATAGAGATATAAGGATATATAGAGAGAGGAGAGAGGGAGAAAGATATATAGAGATAAATAAAGAGATAATTAGAGATAGAAAAATAGAGATAGGTGGAGATAGAGGGAGAGAGGATAGATAGATGTATGGGAAGAGAACGAGAGATAGACAAAGATACATGGGAAGAGAAAGGGGGAGAGATAGGTACAAGTAATAGAGAGATATGAAGAGAGAGATAGAGGGAGGAGAGATGGAGATAGAGATATAGATAGAGATAGGGAAGGAGTGTAACACCCCTCCGTTTTGGATATTTGGATCAACACTGTTTTCTTGGTAATGTTTGATTATGCTTATCATGTGACTGTGAACTTAGTGATTGTTTGATCATGAACTGTTTAGTGATGCGCATGTTATATCATGATGTGACGATTGTGTCTGATTATGCTTTGACTTTGGAACTAGGTTGCTTTTGATTGCAATTGTTATACAATGTGCATGTTATATTTCGATGTGATGTTATCCTGATGTTACCCTTATGGCATGTTTTGGATTAACTTAGAAGATATTTGATTTAACGTTGTTTTATGTTGTTGATCATGTTATTGATGTTAGATGCGTCAGTTAGTGATATTGTATTGGTGAAGGGGACAGGATTGTATCACTCGCTTGCGAGTGCCCTACGATTTTGAGATTTCCTCTTCACAGTTTGATTGATCATATTATGTATATATGCACGTTCGACATGCTCTTTGTTGCAGGTTGGCAAGTACATGACATCGACTCCACCTGGTTTCCAGGTTTGAACATGTCCATTGACCAATGAAAATTAATTGGGAGATAGTAGCTAGGTTTTCTGTGTCAAGTCGTTACCCTAGTCACCGTGTGTCGTCGGGTTGTAGTCGGGTTTGGTTGTTTCATGTTACCCAGATCACCTTGGTCTTTATTTAAATTCAAGTTATAATGGCTTGTGTTGTTAATCTATGGCTTAAATGTAATTGGTTGTATTGCTAGGAATGTTATTTACTTTATTAATTAATTTAATTTAATTAATAAAATAATCTAATCTTGGATTAGATTTATTTTATTGATTAATTAAATTAATTGTGTGAATTGATTAAGTTATTTCTTTCGAATTAAAAGTGTTAAAAGTTTTAAATTCTTTTATTGAAAAAAATAAATAAAATAAAACTAAAAGGTATTACATTCTATTTGGAAAATAGAATTTTGTTTTAAGTTATTTAAAGTTCAAATGTTTCAAAATGCAATGACTTTGTAAAAAGATATTTTTTGGAAATAGTTGACTTTTTTGGTAAAAGATATATATATATATATATATATATATATATATATATTTTAAATTTGAAAATTGAAATTTAATTTGAATTTCAATTTGTGAATAATTTGGGGGAAACTCTATTTTTAGGATTTTTGTTCATTTTGAGGGGGATGGGTTTTCAACTTGGATGGAGAGTTTGTTGGTGGTTTTACTTGGATTTGTGAAGGAGGTGGAGACTTTTGCTTGGGATGGATTCAATGGAGGAATTGGAAAACTCCATGTTTGAAGGCTTCAAGTTTTGGAGGAAGAAACCAGGTTCCTATTTGTTATTGTTTTGTTCATTTTCAAAATAGTTTAATCTTTGTAATGCATGTTTGAAAATCTTGTTGATTGTGTGAGAAATCTTTGAAAGGTTGATTGAATCCCATAAAACCCATGAGTTATTTGTTTGAAAACTTGCAAAATGGTTGAGATTTGGAAATGAAAACCCAAAAGAAAACTCCTCTTCAAATTAAATCTTTAAACCCTCTTGTTGTTTGGGTAAATTTGTTTGAGTTTTGTAAATGTATTGCTTGTTTCTCAATTGAACCGGAAATGCTTGAATTGAAATTTTCCCATCTTCAAAAGAAAAATATTTTGTTTTACTTTCCCTATTAAATTTTTATTCAGTCTTATACCAAAAGTAAGAAGGGAAATGGAAATTGTGTATTGAAAAACAAAAATAAAATGTATCTCTTATTTTGTGGGGTGGAGATCAATCCCCCACTGACTAATTATCATCAGCTGGCCACCACGGAGGCGTCAATGGTGTCTCTAAGACACAAAATTCTCACTAAGCACCGCTAGGTATGACGCCACATCAGGTGCGAAAGCACAATAAGTCACGCCTGTATAATCTGGACGTACCGCGGTGTTTTGGCAATAATGTACCTTAAGCACCTAATTCCACGGGCATGTGGGTCGCGAGATGCTTAGGGCTTCGCCCTCGGTTCCAAACAGAAGAAAAAATTGTTTCTTTTAAAAAGTTTCCATTTTATAATTCTTTTATGATAATTAATATTATATGCATAATGTTTAGTATTATATATTAATATTTAATATTTAATATTTAATATTTAATAAATAATATTATATATGTAATATTTAATAAATGTATATAATATTTAAACATTTTGTAATATGGGAATTTAAATCTTAAACAGTTGGATTATAATAATAGTATGTCGATAATTAAGACATTTAAATAATGATGTCTAATTATTTTAAATAGGATATGTTTTAAAATAATTATAGCTTAATTATAGATGAAATGGAATCGTTATTTTAAAAGGTTAATTTAATCCTTATCCAGGATTGAGCAAATAGAATAAGAGTATTAAACTAATTCCTTAGATGGTGCCAAGCAAACATTAAATAAGTTAATGGTTATTGAAAAAAGTTGATTCTATAAGCGAATAGCTATACTTAGAAATTTTATTTTTCGACTATCATGAATAATTAGTAAACCTTAGAATAGAGAAATAATGTGTTTAGAGGCATATGTTTAAAGGATGTGAACTTTGAAGTGATTAGTTCATTGGTATAGATAAAATGAAAATTGATGTTTGATCAAACGTTTTACATAAAATATTGACTTTGATTGATTTATTTATTCTGTGATGAAATATGGATTAAATGATTTATTTTACATGATTTTGAATATAATAGTGAAATTTAGAGATAATGATTGAGTTAGTTTACTCAGTTGTTTTTAATCATTAAATTTTGATTATGGAACATAGTTGAGGAGCTAGGGATAGCGAATGGTTTATTTTAATCAGAGGACTTTATTCATCAACTGTTTGTTTTATTTATAATTTGATTTGATTATTACAGATAATTGAGACAAATGAAATTAAATAGACATATTTAAAATATAGAATAGCTTAAGATGATTTTGCTACGAAATAGGAGCAAAAAGCGGTTTGTATATTCAAATGTATTATTAGAACGTTGAATTTTAATAGTCCAATGGTTTATTTTTAAAAAAATTATAGATCTTATATAATCAATTGCTTTTATTTAAAGGTTGATTATAATAAGATATGTGATTGGGGAATGAAATATAATTATTGGTCTAAACTCCTTAAGTTGTCAACGTGCTTTGAGCTACTATGGAATTTGTGTGAATAACGTTAATTATATACTTAATTTCATGTGCGACGAAAGTGATTGATTTATTATTTATTCCAAATGTTTAATAAAGCAAGTGGGTTCATTTATAGTGTATGATTGTGAAACTGGAGAAATGATTGATTATTTTAGTCAAATTATGTTATTTATTAAAATGTCTTGATATTGGAATACGGTTGTGAAATTTAGAGTAAATGATCTGTTCTTTGAATATTTCTATGTTGTGAAAAGAAATAAGTTTATTGATTGGATGATTGCAAGTGATGGAAACTGTGTTTGATTGGATTTAGGAAATATGAACATTAGCTTACTTAAGTGTCTGAAATGTTTTCAGTGTTTAATTGTTTGTCTTCGATGTTGGTGGGATAGAGAGAATGTCTTGAAAGCCTTCCAGATAGGGGTTCATTATTGGTATGGGTGGTTGTACATGAGTCAACCTTTGATATGTACTTTGGTTTCTATGTTATGAGAAAAGTTTGTTTGTCAAAATTACATCTTTAGACATTTAAAGAACGTGTGATTATATGATTGTTGACTTTAAGTCATTTCTTGTTGATCATGTAAGTCTTCTAGTTGTGTTTCTTGGGATGATGTCGTTGCCCTTGTGATTGGTTATTGTCTTTCTTGGGTAGTGCATGCTTTGGTTTCAGTTTTGTACATTGGTAGTGATGTGTTACCTGTTGAGGTGTATTGATTATGTGTGATATGTGTTAGTGCATTGGCTACCCTTGGCATGTGGTTGAGTTATGTGTTGTTGATAAGGGAGTGGCTTTCAAACGAGCGCCGGGCCCAAAGTGGTTCCAGGATAACTCGTGTGAGAGTCAGTTAACTAAGTGAAAATTAAAATAACTTACTAGGGAGAGAGTAGCTTTGAACATTAAATAAGATAATTTAGCCTCGCTCATTGGCTCAAGGGCTTGTACGAGACTTGAGATGAGTTGGGAAGGCCTGGAATGGTAAGATCATTATCTTGTCTTTACGAGAGATAATCGATTCCGCTCTGGTGTGCATGTGGGCCAGAGTTACAGCTGAGGTTTCCGGTGATATCCCCAGAGGGGTCTTCCACAGGAAGACTTGCCGTAGAGATCCCATGCAACCTTTGCAATGACACTCCTCCTATGACAGCAGTTGGTATGGTGTTGTACCGTTGGTTTATTTTGTGTAGTGATTGTACTCAATTTTGTACTCTGGAAGCATTGTAACCATGATATTAAGTGATGTGGTATATGTTCTTATTGCAGTTCAGTTTTGTGTTAGCCTGTGTCTAGTGGTAGATGGTCTTATCTAGGAAATCCTTGTTACTATCTCCTAGCACGGAGGGAGTGGGGCCTTTGGGTTCCACGTGGTCAGGTGGCATGCATCTTAATCCATTGGTACTTCTTCTTCTTGTTCATGTGGTCGTGATTTCCAGTGGGAGAGCTTGTGGGAATCAGTTTCTTATCATGCCTTGTTCTCTCAATTTCTTATTGTAATTTATTACCCCTCATTTGTTATCGAGGTGGAATTTGTAAATTGTAATCATGATTATTGGATTTACCTCATTCAGGGAATGAGTGTTGTAATCATATTGTTTAAATGTTGTTAATTGGAATCTTGAGGTATTTATTATCCTTGTTGTAATTTATCTTGTATGGAATGTATGTTGTCCCATTTCCTTAAGTGACTAATGTTTCGGTTTATATTAATGTTTGTTGTTGTTTGGGTTCTAAAGTAATCTTTGTCTCGTGGCCTTAGAGGTTGTTGGCAATGTGTATTCATCTTACATGTTATTTGTACTTAAACAAATAAACAAAAATTTGGTGCATTTAAGTAGTGAATTGCAACTTCCTCTAGGGTTGCGTGGCAGGGCATTACAAGGAGAAAGAGGGAGTGTGTGTGTAAGTGAGAGAAAGATAAAGATAGAGATAGAGATAGGGAGGGAGAAACATGGATTGTGTTTATGTATGAGTAAGAGAGATTTGGAGATAGAGAGGGAGAGGGAGAGAGATATATAAATAGATAGAGAGGGAGAGAGAGAAAAGGATGGAAAGAGGGAGAGATAGAGATATATAGATATAATGGGAAATATAAAGGGGTAATAGAGAGATATGTATGGAGAGGTAAGGAAATGGAGACAGGGAGAGACATAGAGAGGAAGAGAAACATAGAGATGGATATGGAGATGGAGATGGATTAGATCTTTCACATATTTCATATACACATTGCCTAGTGAATGTGGCTTTCAAGGGGCACCATAATATGCTCCAATAAAGGTATCGATGGAGAAGTGATAACTTCAAATCAACTATGTGGCACATCCACTTAGAAGGATTCAAACATGTTTGAAATAAAACCTCTAAACTAGGAAGATAATCAAGCTCCATTACCAATAGGCTCATGTTATTTTTGCAATAGGGAGAGGTAGTGATAGAAAGAGGGAGAGATAGAGGGCGAAAGAGTGTGAGAGAGAGGGGTAAGGAGATAGAGATAGAGAGAAAGATACAAATAGAGATGGAGATGGAGAAGAACATTTATTTGTTAAAAGAAAAATCATCCCCAAAGTCCATCAACTAAAATAGATTGACGAGCATAGGAATTTATTGCATGATGAAGTGGCACTCAATGATATTCGATTGGCCAATAAACTCCATTTGTATGTAATCATTTTTTTCTATCTTGTCATAAAGAGACCCTTCAAAAGAGTAACTCAACTCCACTTTTATATGGTTGGGAGTTGGAGTTATCTTTTCAAGTGGGCTTGGACATGTCTTTCTTCTTGTGCTTTCCTTGTCTTAATTATTTTTTATTTAAATTAAGTTGCAATATATTTTAAATATATTTGGAATATTCAAAGGTTTTAGAAAATTAAAGTTGTATTTAAATAGTAAGAATGATGATTTATTTTTTATTATATCATTTATCAAAGTTTACTTGTGATAGTTTAACCAAATGATAACTTCTAATTTGGATATATGCTCCCTCATAATATTTAATCTAACATATAAAAAATAATATACACATTCCAAACATTTTTTCGTATATATAAAATAAATTATACTTATCTATATGCCATTATTTTTCCCTTGATTAAGTATATCAATTTTTTTAATTTAGTTAAAATATTAATTTTAGAAAATAAAAATACTTAAAAATCAAATGATTAAAATCACACTACAAACTAAAGAGTTTTAAATGATATGTAATGAAGGTAAAATTATGATTTATACTATAAGTTAGATGTCCACCCCTTGTTTCCTTAAAAATAATTATAATTTAAAAAGGAATGTAAGAGCATGCAAATATTTGATCTCAAAAAAGTTTAGTTTTTAAGTAGTGATTTTATATCTTGATCACCTAGTGAAGTCACCATTTCTATCTTGATCCTCTACATGTTCTTACATGATATCCCATGGATTGTCTTTTTTCTATATTAAGACTTATGCATTAGCAAT
>VDFB02172123.1:0-23410 GCA_007258455.2 Sequoia sempervirens
ACTTAGTATATCAGCCAAGAAAGGAGGACATAAACTAGAGATTGGGTAGAACTCTAGCAAGATTTCTTATGTACATTTTTCCTTTGATAAATGATAACCCAAATAGGGATATTATATTCATGCCTATGGAAGAAGATTCAACATATACCCACCAACTAATACCAGTACCACTAAAGATTGAAGGAATATGGAAATTAATAGAATGGATGGAAAGACATGATCAATATTTTGGAAGGAGGTGCTACATTACACACCAAGAGGATAATGAGGAAAAACTACAAGTGGATATAGAATTTAAACAAGGAGAAAGGGATTTAATATCACATACTGAGTCTAAGGACAAATATTACAATCAACCTCTGAAATTATGGGAAGAAAATATAGCCACTGAAGAAAACCCCAAACTAGTAAAGATAGGGAGATTATTGGGAGGAAAAAGTAGTAATACAAGTTGCAGAAATATTATCAGAATATGAAGACCTGGTTCCTTGCACTTTTACAAACCTAAAAGGGATTAAAGAGGATGCAGGTATAATGAAGATACAACTCAAGGAAGGGGCACAAGAAGAAAAGACCCTACAGACTAAATCCCAACATGAAGAAAAAAGTCAAGATAGAGGTTGACAAAATGTTGGTGGTAGGAACGATTAAACCAGTAGAGTATGCAGTGTGGATAAGTCCAATGGTAGTCCAAAATAAGAAGACGAGATATATAAGAATCTATGTTTACTTTCAAGAATTAAACAAAGCATGTATTCATGATCCATTCTTGACACCTTTTATAGAAGAAATTTTAGAATCAGTTGCTGGAAAAGCTTCAGGATGTGGCAAGTTTACTATCTACTGGAGAATTCCCACCAAATAGCTCACTACAAGATAAAAGAATACTTTTGCAGAAGTCACTATCCTATACATTGATCAAGGGAGAACTACACAAAATCAGAGGAAAAAGCAAGAAAAATCGAAGAACAAACAACAAAAAGAGAAAAAAATTAAAATAGAACTAGTGAAAGAAAAAGAAACAATAATGGATGTGGATCTCCTAAATAGTGGCCTGTATGGGAAAGGTATGCTTTATAAAACAACAGAACTGTACACACAGGCGGGGAAAGAAAATAAAGCCATCATTGAAGAAGCCATGATCAAATACATGATGGCCTCCTCTGCAACATTGGAGAATATAATAGAAAATTTTCCATAGGAATTAGCAGCATTCCTCAAGCAGAAGAGAGAAACAACAATTCAGACTGAGGAAGAGCTAAGGAGGAAAGCATTAACAGAGATCACTCCACCTCTATTTGCAGCACAACAATAAAAGCTAGAACAAATGTAGGCAATAGAACTCTGCTCTAAACAAATGTTAGACAAACTGATGCAGCAAAATCCACAGACCACACAACAAATGCAACAAGAGACCATTACAGTTACCCAAATAGCATATGTGACATTAATGGAGGAAGACAAGCAGTTCCAACAAGAACATACACCCTTTGGAGGTACCCAACAGGAAACTAGTCAATCAGAAGGGCAAGGACCACAACAAGAACCGCCCCTCTCTCCAGACTAGCCATCATTTCCACTGCAACCTCTCCAATGCATTCCATCAAAGATTTTTTGTAATAGTAGAAGTAGATTCAGCCAATGGCAACACCACAACTTCTTCAATTGCCACTTACAGGTTCATGAGTAGACCTAACCAACATACCTCCACTATAGAATTTCGAATTAGGAGATATCTTTCACAGTACAACAAGGGAAGAAATATTGAAAGAATATGTTGAGACTGTAAAGCAACTTGAAGAGGCCATAGCCACCATCCAAAATAAACTACTGCAACTACATACAAATAAAGAATTGCTGTTAGGGCAACGACTAAAACATCTAATAGAGGGGATTAGGAAAGAGATGGATAACCAAGTCGCCACTATCAAGACTTAGGTCCTAGCAAAGGTGAATGAAACCAAAATGGATGAGATAAGGAGAAAATGTGTGACAACGCAGACACAGTTAGAAACTAAGATTAACACCCTATAAAATACAATGATCAATATCAATATTCTGTATCAATTTTGCCTTCAATGGCCTACACTGACCAAAGGGATAAAGAACCAAATAGATCAAATAGAAGCATAGATATTGCAGGTAGCTGGCAGTTATAAACTAATGAAGGATGTTGACGGCACAATAAGATCACAGGTGGAAACAATGAATACTTAACTTCAACAATTGTAGAATCAAAGAGAGCTGATCAAAGTCCAAATCAAACAGCTCAGGGAGGTGTTAAGCTTAAGAATGACACATATAATTGGCTTACTTGGGGATGCAAAGAAGACAGTGCAGAAAATTCAAATCCCAACCACTGTTACATAGTCAGAGAAACACTGATTCAGACTCAGTCAAATTCAAATATTGCAGCAAGAAAAAACATGATTGGACACCACCTTCACACAGCTTAAGGTGATATACAAGAATATTCTTCCTGCAATTTAACTAGTTTGCATGTCTTGAGGACAAGACATAATTCTTAAGGGGGGGATGATGTTGGTAAAGGATAGTGCAGAGGTACAATAGTAGTAAGAATTTACCACAATTGGCCATAAAAGGATTGCAGAGGACAAGGCTGACTAGGCCTAATAGGAATAGCCATATGTATATGTCCTCAATTGTATGTATATGTGTAGGATATTACAATGATGTAAGTAAGAAAGAATAGGAAGATAATAGATAAGAAAGAGAAAGTGTAAGAGCAGGATACTTTGGTAACATCAGACATTTTACGCAGTGAAAGATATTTATATATAAAGGAAGTTAGTGATTTTGTGATATATGATTGTTTAAATTCTGTTTGGTTCATTCTTGATCTTTGTTGAGATACCACACAGTAGTACTTTACACCACATACCCTTTGATCATTCTCCTACTGCTGTCACTGGGGTATAAAGACAACTCTCAAGACTCCTAGGGCTTAGAACTCCGGTTTGTGACCCCACTTTTCTTGCTAACACCTACAAAATTTGGAAGTTTATTTCTTGATGGTTAAAACCATAGAAGCAGATTGCAGCAAAAATTTGCAATATCTTGTGATAAATTGGATCTTGGACCAGATAGTGATATTTTCATTAAAAATATCACAGCATTTTCCCAAAACATTGCTGACAAATATGTACCTGAGTTGTTCCCCTTTTTTTTCCTAATACTTTCACTGACATTATTCTATATTTTTTGATTTTTCTGAGATGTTCCAAGTATTTTTATTTTTTCTCATTTAGACTGCAAACAGCTCTGATCTTTATACAACATAACAAACAGGATTTCAGGGAGTGTGGTTTTTGACATACATCAGTTGTTTTTGATATCTTTAGGATGGCCAATGTATTTGATGAAGAGCTGCTGAATTGGATTAGGCATAAACAGAATGATGTGGCTTCAACATTAGGAACTGTATTGTATTCTTTTATGAGATTGTTTTTGTGCTATTTTTGAACTTTGCACTGCTCAATTTTTGTTACTTTGCAGCCTGACATTTGTAGTTTGTAGTGTGTAACTGATTTTGAAGATTTGAACTTTGAAGTTGAACTATGTAAATATGCACTATGTAGTATGCACTGTAATCAGTGATCTCAAAATTAATGAAGAAAATCCTTATTTCAATATTCGTGGTTACTTCCATTCTTTCACTCTGTATGCAATTAGGATGGCTTTAAATGTAAAAAACATAAGCTATTTCTCTTTTTTTTTTTGAATTTTCTGCACTTGTTGGGTTCCTGATATTTTCCTGATGATATCCTGAGAAATTGAAAATATCTTTTATGTTTTGGTTTGTTGAGATATTCCTGAGAAAGATATTTGCTTGTATGGTTAAAACAGCTGGTTGATATTTCTGTTCCTGATTCAACATTTATTGCTTGATTGCAAATGTTTATTCTCTGCTGATGTCTAAAATAGTTTCTTTGCTAATTTTCAGTTTCTGTTCATCATATCATATTAGTCTGAGATTTCGTTAAAGGTATGAAATACTCTTTGGTTATGTATTTTTTGATTCTGCAGAATCTAAACGTATGTACAAGCAACATAGGAAGGTCATCATCAGGTTAGAACAAACTGCCAATTCAGCAATGCAAAGATCTCTTGCTTCCAATGGAGCATATGCAATCTTTTATGGGCGCCATTTACGATATTTTATTAAGAAAAATGAGGTATGGGAAAGCTATTTGAAGAATTAAACTATGACATTCATATGACTTGCTATTAATCCATAGGTGGTTCACTTATTGGATGTTCTCAGTTTGTATGTAAAGAAACCTTGCAATTTGGTAATTGAATTTGATATCACTGGTTGTTATATAAGATTAACTGGTATCGCTACATAATTATTCTTTACATTCCAATCCCCAAAGACAGTTGATTTGGTGCGTTTCTTTCTTGTTGGAGAGAAAGATGCTTCATGGTAATTTTGAAGATCAAACATATTATGGCCTTGTACTTAAATGTGATCATTAGTCCATTGAGATCAATTCGAGGTCTGGAGCTCTTTACCACATCTTTATAAGTGACAGAACATCATTATTAGGATTGCCTATAAGCCTGTTTGGCGTTTTTGAATATGGATCATCTGCATGTGTTTTGATATTCTGATGTCTGCATCCTTCTTATTGAACATAATAAGGTCTCTGAAGATTTCACCATCACCAGTCTGACCGCATTTTCATAGAGAGTCTTATAAGACAATAAAGAAATATAATAATATTCTCTGGGATCAAATTAATGTCTTATGCAGATGTTTGGTGGCAGGTAGTAATTTATTATCAATATGAATGGCTCTCTGAAGATTTCACTATCAACAGTGTTACTAACAGGCATTTTCATACATAGTCTCCTAAAGATAATGAATAAATCTATCTGGGATCAAATTAGTGTCTTATGCTGTAATGTCCCCTTTTTTGGATGATATCGTTTATGTTTGGATTAGCCTATTATTGGCCCTCGTAGGCTAAGATTGACGGCTAGAGGGTCCCAGTTGGCAGTGCAGAGGCTTATTCCCATTCTGGAGGTTGGAAGTGTTCAGGATTGCTCTTCGTTTGGTTCAATTTGACACACTTACTATTTATAGTAAGTCATCATTTTAGGAAAGTCATGGTTTCTATTTATAGCAGGGCACCTGGACAGGCTATGATTGCAGTGTCGATCCCTTGCACAACTAGTTTGATCAGATAATGAGGGATTTACTATTTATAGTAAATTAGTGGTTGTTAGAGAGGGACCCTTACTATTTTTAGTAAGGCAGTTGGATGCATAGTGGGAACAATGGTTGACCTCCGAGTTCAGACGGGACAAAGAGATAATGAGTAATTAATGAGATATTAAAATTATAATGGCATTTAATTGCTAATGATTATATTATAAAGTTATTATTTAACTTTATAAAATGTCATTAAGAGTGGGGCCATTATAGCATTAAATGACTTTATGATATGTTGGCATAAGGGGGGGATGTTAAAATGTATTTAAGACATTTTCATAAAGTGACTTTATAAATTGACTATATAAAGTCACTTTAATTTATAAAGCTCTCCAGCTTGTTCGAGAAGCTACTTCATAAAGAGGAATTAAAAAGTAAAGAATGTTTTATCCCACATTGCGAAAAGTACAAGCATTCACCGACTTAAGAAGCTATATAAGCAGGGCTATCCTTTCTTTTGAGGTGTGTTATGAGAATATGATATTGAAGCTATTTCTCTAGGGTTGCTGGAAATCAGTGACTGGGTTGTTCTGAGGACGAAACCCCTTAGAACCAAGAAGGTTTGGACGGAAACCCATTCCTTCAAGATTGGTGGATTCAAACGGAGTTCACATCTGAATTTATTGGTGAGTTTTGAAATCAATGAATAGTAGTCGTGAACAGTGTTGCAGCTACAGTGATCGTGCTACAGTACCCGATACAGTGCACGTGAACAGTGTCGCGCTATAGTACTGAGCTACAGTACCGTCGCTACAGTGACAGGATATTGTGTTGGCATTGATGCTAGTTTGAAGAGCAAATTAATGACTGCAATATTGTGCAATCAGAATTACAACAGTCATTACCACAAAATAGTAGTATCTAGGACCTGTGCACAATAGTTTGGAGAGGCATGGGAGTCTATGTTTGTTGAATATGTGATTATCTGAAGGTTCTGAGTCAAGACATAATTTCTGTTCATATTTCAGTCTCCCCTCCATTTCCAGGTTTGCATATTATATCATTCTATGCTTGCTTATTGTGGATTTTTGCTCAGAAAATCCATAGTTCCTGGAATCTCGGGGGCGGGGGCGGGGGCCCGGTAGGGAGCCGGGTCTGGGGTAGGGGGACCTAAATTTGGGGACGGGGAGGGGACGGCGGGGGGACAGCGGCGGGGGGGCGGTGCGCTGAAATACATATAGTACTTGAAAAATTAGTTATAAAAAGATGTATAACTGTAAAAGCCTAAGGAATAAGTAAATTTTAGAGTTTAAACACATTGCAATGATTTCATTGAACTAGTGAACATTGAAACAATGAAAATTAAAATGAAAATATACTTGTAACTCGTAAGTTGTAACTTAAATTTTAAATTTTAATAGACATTGTGATTGGAATGAGAACTAGTTGTTTCATAATTTGAATTTCAAAATTTCATAGTCATGATTCATAATTACAATCAAGTATCAAGTTATCAACACAACAGTGTTCAAACTTCAAACTTCAAAAACAAAATAGACTAAAATTACTAAATAGTAAATACTAAATAGCTAATGGCATGATGCCTCTAATGATCTAATCATCTCCAACTCCAAGCTCCATGCCAATCTCCTCATCATCGGAACCATCGGACGAGGACCCCAAATGCTCAAGCTCATCTAAACCAATACCAACCAGCCCTATCTGTGTAGCATCCTCATCTATCTGTGCTGGCTCTTCTGGCTCTACATCCCATCTGTCTGCTGGACTCTCCTTGTATGTAGTTGTGCTGCGATCAATGAGACGTAAGGCACTATGGACAGCCACAAGCTTCTCTGCCCTCCTAGAAGTGAGCCTGTTCCTCTTAACAGAGTGGATGAAGTTATAAGTGGACCAGTTCCTCTCAGAAGCAGAAGAACTAGAAACTTGGGACAGCAAACGAATGGCTAGAGTAGTAATCAAAGATCTAGGCCCATGCATAGTCCACCACAACTTGGGGTCCTCCTGTGACATAGTCTCCAAATCTACTTTGGCTGCCTCTGAATATCCCCAAAGAGTAGCAAATTTTGTCCACTCAGTACGAAGCAAGCTGGCCTCTATAGGATCATAAATTTTGTCAATGGCCTTCATGAACCCTTCCTTCACCTCAACATCCTCAATAGGTGTCACTCTACCGGGACGTGGCACATACCACTTTGGGTTCAATGCGTAGGCAGCCATGTGTAAGGGAGTGTTGAGTTTCTCCCATCTATGCTGAATGATTGGATAAATATGCTCGGTGTAAAATTGCATTGTGGGGTCCTTCTCTCGCACTTTAGCCTTCATTTGATCAAGCATGGAATCAATGCACTCGTATACCTCTCCAAGGGAAGGTGCATTAGAATCCCCAAATCTAATAACTTTGACGACAGGCTCAATGATGGAGACAATATATTTGGCATCAGCCCAAAAAACATCATTCTTCACCACCTCCTTAACCCTCAATCCCTGCTGTGTCTTCGACTCAGGCCATCTGTTCCATTTGCTGTCATTACCATTAGTTGCAATGGCTCTTGCAACTCAAGCATCCTCTCCAAGAGAATAAAGTATGATGCATATGAGTCTCTACAGGCTTCAGGAATTCCTTCTTGGAGAAGGACCTGAAAAGTGCATGTGAATGATGATGGTTGCAGATAAACATCTGCACATCTCTAGCATCACTGACAATAGATTTGATCCAGCTGATTTTACCCATGTCCTTAAGTGCATTATTCATAGCATGCACACAACAAGGAGTCCAGAAAATATGTCTATAGGTTGCCTCAATCAACCTCCCTGCAGCTCTGCACACATGGGCCGCATCTGTCACTACCTGCACCACATTTTGTGGCCCAACCTCTGCTACAGCATCCTTGAGGATCTGAAATTGATAATGGGCATCCTTGCTATGCCCTGAACAATCAATAGCCCTAAGGAAATAAGGGCCCGCTACAGATGTGACGATGATATTGATGAGTGGACGATGCCTAATGTCCGTCCACCCATCCATGACTATGCTGCATCCACTTGTGACCCAGGTTCTCTTCATCTTCTCCATCAAAATATTAATCTTGGAATAGTTTTGATCCAAGATTGTTGTCCTCAATTTATTCTCCCCTGGTGGCACATATGATTGTCCTGCCCTTATTATTTTTGACACAGCTTCCTTATAATAAGGAGAGCGAGCCACGTGGAATGGAATGCCATTGGCAAAGAAGAATTTGCCAATGGCATCATCTGCCTCATCCTTTGCCTGCACATTGAATAAACTTGCTATAGGTTGTGAAGATGCCATCTTACGTTTCCCCCTAGGCTCTGCTAAACTTGAACTGAACGGATTTGGTGGCCTTTGACTCTGCAAAGTAGAAGTAGACACTGCTGAAATATGATCACCCATGTAACTCTTATGTTGCAATGTAGCAGATGTAGGCACTTCATCCTCATTACAACCCCATAATTTTAAAATTTCAGCCATGTACTTCAAATTATTTGCCACAACTTTGCATACATCTACACCTTTGCCTCGAACAAGAAGAAAATGTGCATTAGTTCTTGTAATGCTGCCAAACCATGTAAGCTTACACATGTGACACTTCCATAATCTAGTGCCCCCAGTTGCCCCAGGCTTTGCTGCTATCTTGGATGCAAATTGTTTTAAAGGTTTTTTTGGATCAAAGGGGCCCTTGGCCCATTCTTGAAGGAGTTCTGAAGGGCAGCTATTAACTTTACTACCAATGGAACTTGTGGTAGTTTGAGTATTTGAGGCTGAGCCATGTTGTTCTTGTGGTTCAACTTCACCCTCAGCCTCCCCTCCTATTTGAAAGTCGGGATCATGATCATCTGATGAATCATTTGCACTTTGAATGTCTGGTTCATCATCACTTATGTTGTGTGAACTCATTATGATGATTATGCTGCAAAAACAATGTTAAAAAATAAAAAATAATCAGACTTATGATGTAAACAAAAAAAAATTAAAAATCAAACCTATAAAGTTACAAGTATATACTAAAAGTATAAAAGAGTCAAGACTAAAACAGTAAAACTTAGAAAGAAATGTGGTCTCATGAATTGCAATATTGCTGCTTGCAAGATATACAAGCAGGAAAATCAAAATGTGGAAGCAGAGGCAAGGCATGTGAACTATTTCAGTTTGACAGAATGCTGGCAAGTGGCAATTGAATGCATGAAGAGTAAAAGTGTAAAACAGAAAATGTGGAAGCACAGGCAACTGGCAAGGCATGTGAATTGTTTGACGACTGAAGTCTGAAATCAAAATGAAAATGTGGAAGCACAGGCAAGGCATGTGAAGTTTGAACTGTTTGATTGTTCAATTTTTTTTTATTTTTAATTTTTATTTATTATTAATTTATTATGCCTCAATGTGGAAGCACAGGCAAGGCATGTGGACTGTTTGATAGAATGAAAAAATGTGGAAGCACAAGCAAGGCATGTGAACTGTCGAACAGTTCACATGCCTTGCCTGTGCTTCCACATTTTAATTTTATATTTTTCATTCTAATTTCTGTCAAACAGTCCACATGCCTTGCCTGTGCTTCCACATTTTGGAAGCACAGGCAAGGCATGTGGACTGTTTGATAGAATGAAAAAATGTGGAAGCACAGGCAAGGCATGTGAACTGTCGAACAGTTCACATGCCTTGCCTGTGCTTCCACATTTTAATTTTTTGATTTTCATTCTAATTTCTGTCAAACAGTCCACATGCCTTGCCTGTGCTTCCACATTTTGCAAGGCATAATAATTTAATAAATTAATAATAAATAAAAATTAAAAATTAAAAATTAAAAATTGAAACTCATATGAAACTTTGAAAAAAATTTAATTTAATTTTTTATTTTCTGGAACGGGCGCCTCAAAGAGGTGCCCGTGCATGGACTGCAACCAGTCCATGCGCGGGCACCTCTTTGAGGCGCCCGTTCAACAGTGTCGTGGCCTCTTTGAGGCGTCCATTGAAATTTCAAATGCTTGGCGTTTATAAAATAAAAATGCTATAAAAAAATGGAAATCTGAAAGACTGAAACCTACCTGGTTAGCAAAAATTCGCTTGAAGGTTAAGACTTGCAGACTTGCAGTGGAATCAGTTTTGGCTCCTATTCTCAGTCTCCCGCCGGTTGCCAGTCGCCACAGTGAAAAATGAAAATGAAAATTGCTCAGCTCATGTAAAAAATATATTCATTTATAAGTTATAACCTAAACTATGTAAATTTTTAATTTTCTTTAAAAAATCATTATTTTATAGGGGACGTGGGAAACTTGGAGTCTTGGAGACGCCCAGAAGACTCCGAGTGGAGGCGCCCAGAGACTCCGAGACGCCACGAAGTCTCCTTTTCAGGGAAACGGAGGGCGGAGGGGGGCGGGGGCGGGGGCGTTTCTGGCGTCTCGATCTGAAGCGTCCCGTCTCGGCGGCCCATTTTAGGCGTCCCGTGGAACTATGGAAAATCTCTATTCGGCGTTTGTGTTTAAAAACCTTGTGCTCTAAGCTGATCAAAAGATAGGCAACTTAATTTTAGTTTACTTTCTTTTAAACACCATCGCAAGAGGGAGCTTCCCCTCCTAATTTGAAGAGCATTTATCTGTGCATAGCTGTCCGTTTTCAAATCCGCATTCCAGAGGTGCAATTTAAGCGCCAACATGTTCCTAGTTACATTCTTAGTAATTCACTCTATGATATTTCCAACTAGGTGTTATGGGTAAGACCAATATTCTAGATAAATCATTGTAGATTGTTTTGGAATATTCAGAATGGTCATTAATGTTATTATTTGGCTTGAAAGTAAGGTAATCTTAATCCATCTTTGTATCTAGTTATGCCTACGTCTCTTGTGACAACTAGAGATGGCAACATGTGGATCAAAGTTGGAAAACTCGGACTCGGCGCAGACTCAGCAGCCCAAAATAGGACTCGAACTCAAGACTCGGCACGGACTCGGCAAAAAACTCGGCTAGGACTTGACAAAGAAGAAAACCGTAGTTTTACAAAAAAATAAAATAAATTAATCCAATTAGAGAACATAAGAGCCTAATTTGATTATCAATATCTCATAATTCAAATATTACACGTTATATGATCTTCAAACACTCAGTATTTGAAATGCATCATTCATACTCATAGTTTCAAATTTTCAAATGAAAAAAAAAACAAAAAACAAGTTTTAAACATTCATACTCACTATTTCTAGTCGATGCCAAGAGTCTTAAGTTGGGACTCAGGAGTCCAACTCTAGGACTCACACGAGTCACTCACCAGGACCTGGGAGTCCTAGCCTAGACTCTCCAGGACTTGGCTCGGGAGTCCTTGGCGAGTCGACTCGAGTCGACTCGGCGAGTCGACTCGGCGGTCCTAAGAGTCTTTTCCAAGACTCGGAGAGTCCTCGAACTATGATGTGGATTTCTATTTGAAAGTCAAGTTGTATTGTTAGGTTTTATCCTTAATTATGTTGAGTTGTTATGATTGTTCCCTCATTGGGAATCTTTTTGATTTTTTGATTTTTTGATTTCTTGAGGGATCGGTGAGTGATGATTGCTTATTAAACGTCAATGAATGGAATCGTCCCTTATATCCCTTTCTTGAAGGAGTCACCACCTTTCACAATAAATGAGTCACCGCCCTTCATAATAAATGAGTCACCACCCTTTCATGGCTGCCCTTTGAGAATAATACTCTACTTCCAAATTGACTTCCTATTGAGGATTTCTTCACAAGAAATGATTTCCCTTTTATTTGTTGAGGGAGTCACATTCTTTCACATTTGAAGGGTCACAAGTTTTCACATTTGAATAGTCACAACCTTTCATATTTGAAGGGTCACAATCTTTCACATTAGGAGTCACATCATCATTATTCTTGAGATCTTAATTTAATTCACTTGAAAAATCACTTAAGCTTCTATTCTCAATTGAATTCTTCAATGATGTTATGGATGTCTTTCTCAAAGGAAATGCTCTCCCTTAAGTTTGAGGGAGTCACACCTTTTCACTTCAATAGTCAATAGTTACAAACTAACTCACACAAGGTTCAAATTCAAATTCGAGTTTGGCAACATTGAAATTCGGATGAAGTTTGACAAGGAAAAAATTCAAAAAGTAAAAAAATTCGGATTAAATTTGCCTTACATAATTTTGATTTTTTTTAAAATGTAAAATAATAAACCGATAAAAATAAAACTATATTATATTAACTTTGAACACATTTGTAAATCTAAAAATGTTATATTATTATAATATAATATATTTAAAATTTAATTTAAATAATATTAATATATAAATAATAAATATACTAAATAATAACTATATTATAATAAAAATCTAATGACTGCTATATATTTAATAAAATAAAAACTAGAAAAAAAATTATATTAAACAACTATTATATATTTTATAAAATATAAACTATAAATTAAATTATATTAAAAACTTGATATATAATATCAAATCGTATATATTAATAGTTTGAAAGTTATATTAAAAATTTATAACATATATTACTAAATATAAAGTATGAACTATTTCGAATCCAACCCTAAAAAAAATAAAAAGAAAAACGCTTGAGCCGTCAAGTCACATGAAAGCAACACAATCAAAAATTGTTTCAAAAGTTCAGTGGAAATGTAGCACGAAATGCAGTCACAAATTTGGAAATGTGGTGGAATTTGGAAACGCAATCACAAAAGGGGCCGAAGTGTAGACACAAAACGCGGCAGGAATCAAAGATTTGAATAATAAAACCTAAACGATCAAAAATTCCCTCTCACGGCAAAGACCAACTCGTTCAGCCTAGAAAATGTTTCGGAAAACCCTAGAAGCATTTTTAAACAATATATTTTAATAAAATAAATGACGCATTTTTTCCGTACGAATGGAAGGCCGAATTTTAATGAATCTCAAATTAATTTTTGAAATTCGCCAAAATTTGAATTTGATGGTTGAAGTTCGGTGAATTCTGTGAATTAGGTTACAACTCTTCATTGTTGCATTTCGAGAATAATAATAATTTAATTTTAAGTTAATTTGTTAGTGTTTCTCAACCCAAGAAGCATTTGACAGATAAAGCCTTTAGAGATTTAGCATTTTCATAATTTTTAAGCATAAAGTAATCATAAACACACATGGAGTAAACTTGTTGAAGACACATCAAGCATGCAGCAACACATAGATATACATAAGATATGAAGCATGCAATACACGAAGTATACACATAAATACACGTAAGACACGAAGCATACATGTGAAAGACACACATATAGAAATGCAATGTTGGCCCACTTGATTTTATTTTTTGATTTACTTAAGAAGAGGGTTGAATGATTAATCCTCATTGAATGGTGATTAAAGTCAAGATGCCCCGTAGGTTGGCAGGATTAAGGCTCTAATACCAATTGTAATGTCCCCTACTTGGTGTATGCCTGAATTTGACTTAAGGGACAATTACACAACACAAAATTGTTTAACAAAGAATATTCCATAGCAAATTATATAATAGATATTGAACTTTAAGAATAAATGAACTATTAACATTTATGAAATAACAACTTGAACTTGAATCTAATCTATAGACTCCTTTCCAATAACCAATCATGATAGGGATGGGTGAGAAACGCATGATAGGGTGCCAAAAAAGGAACATCCAATCAAGACAATTCCTTTCCATCTTAGGAACATCCACCAAGACAATTCCTTTAGGAACATCTACCAAGACAATCCCCTAGGGACATCCACCAAAACAATTCCTTTAGGAACATCCACCAAGACAATCCCTAAGTCGCCTTTTGCCAATATGTCTCCTTGCCAGCCCTAATATGATTGCTTTATAAGAATCTATTAACCATATTTACATTAGAGAATCATAATTACTTATAAGGTTCAATAATTGCTGCAAACATCATTATTGCAATATATATATATTTCTAATTGATTTCAATCTTCCAATAATCGCTTAATATGAACTTCTATATTTATATATATTTAGGTATATGTAATTATATTCTATATATATAATTATTTCTGATTGATTTCAATCTTCCAATAATCACTTAATATGAACTTATATATTTATATATATTTAGGTATATGTAATTATATTAAACTTACTTCCCTTATTGTATATTATTTCCCTTATTGTACATTAGTCATTATGAAATTAGATATATATATATACTTATATGAATAGCAAAAATTATATATTAAATGCATATACATTCATTTGCATACCAATCACTTATTACAGCAACGGCTGCTGTTTTTCTGAGTGCAGATATCTATTTCTGATTGCTTCAATCCATTTCATATTTTTTCCCAATTCATTGGTGCCTTCATTTGATTCCACCTTCAATATTTATACTATTCAAGAGATGTGTCTTTTGTGGGAGATATCATTTCAATGGATGTGTCTATAAAACAATCATTGCCTTCAGTAATCACTGCCTTTGTTAACTAATCCAAATTCTCCTTAAACTCTATTCAACACATGATCGTTGCTTTTTGGGGTAATATGTAATCGCTGCTTTCATATATACTAATCGCTGTTGTATATAAATGCTGCTTTATCCATAATTAAATTCACTGTTATCTAACAAATGCATCACTGCCTTCAGATATTAATTACTCCTCTTAAAATATGATAAATAACTTGGGTGAATTAAAATATATTTATATATGTGTATCTTCTTTTTTTCATAAAGCCGGCCAGCATTTTGTAAAGAAGATTTGAGTGCTGCTGTATGGTATATTACTCGGGGGCATGAATAAAATAGGACATGACAAATTACCACTCATTGCTGGTTACAGTTTGGTGAATTTGTTCAAAATAACAAAAAACTTAAAGGGGATATTACACAACCCTGTTCGATCATATGTATATATATGAACTCATTTGGGAAGATATAGAAACTGCTGGATTCTTCTCTAGCCAACAACTAGCTAGAGCTTAGGTTTAAACTTCCCCTATATTTGGTGTTCTAATACAATAAGGATCACGTCTAGTTAGTAATAAGACAAACAAAACAAAAGAACATATAATCAGTCTGCTCCAGTTTCTATGGGTCTAAATGTTAATTAAAGGATATGTACATATATTAGCCCAAGCCCTGAAGGGCCATGTATGTATGTATTTTATGTAAATTTTGCTATTAGTATGTCTAAATTTTACTTTCACCATCAACTCAAATTCTAGCATTACATTGATCTCACTGATTATGGAATAAGAGATAAAAAGCCAATTAGAATGTCATTAAAATGGAAGACTCTTCTGTTAGTTTTAGGATCAGATTTAACAGAAAGGAAAAAAAAATGCAACACATGAACAATAAACACAGCAGATACCCTGGGAAAACCCTCCTTCTCGAGGGAGAAAAACCCAGCAAAATATATCCCTTATATATTGAACAAATAAGAGCAGAAATCTGTTTTACAATCAGACCCTTCTCAAGGGCGAACTTGATACAACAAATGATGAGAATCTCTTCTTGATACAGCTGAATATAAAACTCCTTGAAATCTATCTGCTGCTAAAGAATGATGATCTGCTGTTAAAGGGAGAACTTATGCTCTATAGAAATGTGAATTGCAGTGTGAAAATGAATGTGTCAAATGGGAGGACTCTATCCTCCTTATATACCAAGCCAAGCGACCTTTCACTTAGGTCGGCTACTTGAGAGAATAAATATTATTTAAAAATATCACTTAAGATATGCAGGCCAACCTGCCTTGTACAAGAAAATAGCTCCTGCAGCTATAAAACACTAACACTCACTCTTAGCTAGGGAGATATTTTCTAGATATCTACGTCATGGAGTCTCTCAACATGATGCCCACAATGGCTACACCCATTTGTGGAAAGCACAAAGGTTCATCACGAAGTCTCTCAACGTGATGTCGTCATGGAGTCTCTCAACATGACATCCACCATGGCTACTCCCATGTGTGGAAAGAAACACGCACAAGTGCCCATCACGGAATCTCTCAACGTGATGTTGTCATGATATTACGAGGTAATTGGTAAATAATTGATGTATTAAACAATGAGCAAGACGCTCAATAAATAGTTTACAAGATTTACAAAAAACGGAAAGTTTCTAAAAAGAAACTCCAGATAAGATCGGAGACGATCTTATCACTAAATTACAATAAATTACAATATTGAGCATTAATAAATAAATAATAAACATTATTTTAATACCCTCCCTTAATGCTCAATCTATCTACTACACCAAGATGCCCCCTGAATTTTACAAACTTATTGTACTGAGCGACTTGGTGAGAATGTCTGCTGTCTGATCCTCTGTCGGAACATACAGCAACTGAACTGATCTGTCTTCAACCAGCTTCCGAATGAAATGACAGTGAGTTTCCACATGCTTGGTTCGCTCATGGAAGACCGGATTCTTGGCAAGTTTGAGAACTCCCTGATTATCACAGAACAAGGGAGTCGGACCTGCTTGAGATATTTGCATATCGGCAAGCATCCGGCGAAGCCAAACTGCCTCACATGCTGCTTTTACTGCTCCCCGATACTCTGCTTCTGTCGAGGAGAGAGCCACTGCCTGCTACTTCTTACTAGTCCATGTGACTGCACCGGATCCCAAACTGAACACATACCCAGATGTTGATTTCCTGTCATCAACTGAACCTGCCCAATCTGAATCTGTGAACCCACTGAGTTTAGGATCGTGACTCTGAGTGTACAAGAGTCCAAAATCAGGAGTGCCCTTCACATAACGCAGCACACGCTTCGCTGCTACCCAATGATCAGCCTTGGGGGCTGTCATGAAGCGTGATATGTAGCTCACTGCAAAACTCAAGTCAGGTCTAGTAGCAGCAAGATAGATGAGGCTGCCTACTAGTTGCCTGAACAATGTTTCATCTACCACAGGTGAATCGGACTTAGCTGACAACTTAAGCCCTTTTTCCATGGGTGTAGAGGCAGGTTTGCAATCTTGCATTCGGAACTTATCCAGAAGACTTCGAGCATACTTGGACTGGGAGATGAAAATGCTGCTCTCTGTCTGCCAAACCTCAACACCTAAACAATAATGCGGGAGGCCCAAGTCTGTCATGTCAAAAGTTTTGCACAAATCCTGTTTGATCTCAGTGATCAAAAGTGCTGAACTGCCGGTAATGATCAAGTCATCCACATAGACAACAACAAGCAAGATCTCATTACCAGTATTCTTGACATACGGGTTCGAGTCAGATGGACACCTCTGAAAACCATGATCTGTGAGGTACGTGTCAATTTTAATGTACGAAGCCCGAGGAGCCTGTTTCAGGCCATAGAGTGCTTTGACCAATCTACACACCTTCTGTTCTTGACCAGCAACTTTGAAAACTGGAGGCTGCGTCATGTATACTTCCTCCTTCAACTCAGATTAAGGGGAAAGCACTCCTTCCACATCCATCGATGGACCTTCCAACCAGTGGGCTGCTAAGGCAAGGGCCGGTAGTATATGAGTACTCATTTGGTACGTAGGGCAAAAGGTCTCCTCATAGTCAATGCCTTCTTTGTGAGAACCCACAGTGCAGCAGGGGCAGGCTTTGTACTTGTCAAGGGGTTCCGTCGGCTTTGTGCTTCACCCTTGTACACCATTTCTGACTAATGGGCTTCTTCCCTAGAAGGAGAGAAGATTGAAGGACCCAAAGTGTGATTCTTCTGAAGACTCTGGTATTTTGATTCCATCGCCTTTTCCCACTCAGGTATCCCTTTTGCCTCTGAATATGTCTGAGGCTCATAAACACTGTGGATGTTGGCCATGAGAGCAAAATTCAATGTAGATTGTTGTTTGCTCTTGTTTCTAGATGATCTACCCTCAATGAGCTCATCAGCACGAAGATCACTGATAGTCTTAGCCCACCATTTTGGCCGGAGAGTAGAGGGGCCAACATCAGATGTAACAGGAGGAGCTGGATCTGGTTGTGGATCTGGAACAGGTTCAGCAGGGGGATGTTCATTATCATCTAGAGGAAACTCAGGTTGAGCATCATCAAAGACTAGGTCTTCGTCATCCCTCCCATCAGGTGAACCTAATGGAAGTCGGACACTCATATCAGGACCCTGTAGAGGTTGATCCTCTGAATGCTGAACAGGTGAGGAAGAGTGAAATGGACCTCGTTCCTCATCAAAAACAACATCATTTGAAGATAAAGACGTGGAGTGTCTATATCAATGCATTATATATGCCTTGTAGTTGTCAGCGTACTGTAGACATGAGTTTTACGGCTCTTGGAGTCCGGCAAGTCAGCCTCTGGAATCCAAACATACAAGAAGGCCAAAACTTTCAAGTGGTGATCCTAGGTTTTAGAGCCAGGCCAAACTTCCTCGAGTCTTCCCTTAGCGGCATGAGTGGGTGACCTATTAAGGAGATAAGGTACGTGTATTGAAATGCTTTGCCCCAAAGCTTGGTAGGAACACTCTGTGTTGCAACATGGAGCGAGCCATCTCAGCAATGCATACGATTCTTGTGGTGGCTCTACAACACCGTTTTCTTGAGTGTAGGGTGTGGTTAACTGACGTTTTATCCCATGAGTATCACAGAAGTTGGAGAATGCACTAGAACAGAATTCCCCCCCATTATCTGACCTAAGAGTTATAATACTAGAACTGGACTCTTTTTCAACTAAGGCCTTAAACTTCTGAAATACATTAAAAACCTCTGATTTCTGTTTAAGAAAGTACACCCACATTTTCCTACTATAGTCATCAACAAAAAGTAGAAAGTACTTGCAACCAGTTACAGAAGAAATAGACATAGGGCCACAAATATCAGCATGAACTAATTGAAGTACCTTAGAAGCCCGCCAAGAGTCGCCATCCTTGAACGGTGTGCGATGCTGTTTCCCAGCCTGACAAGCACCACAAACGCCCTGATGCTGAGTCTGAATGTCAGGTAAGCCATCTACAAGTCCCTCCCGAGCAAGCTGAGAGAGATAGTGCACGTTCAAGTGCCCATACCGCTGGTGCCAAAGACTGGTGACAGCTGAATTTCTGGTTGCCAAGGCTAACTCCGGAGAATCACCAGTGTCCACAAGCCTGTAAAGGCCATTATCCTCTATCCCAACGGCCACCGTTGTGCGAGTTTCTCGATCAACAATCGAACATCTATGCGAGTTGAATACCACATCCATCTGGGGAGAATGCCGCATAATCTGACTGACTGAGAGAAGATTGAGCTCGATATCAGGTACATAATATACGTTGAGGAATATGAGATCCCTCCCGCCAGACTGAACCTGAACAGTGCCTGTGCCGACAACTGTGTATTCCTCACCTCCTCCAAAGATTACTGAGTCAGTGCAAGGGGAAAAATTTGTGAACCAATCACGTCTATGTGAGAAATGACACGAGGCACCAGAATCTATGTACCAAGCAGAGGACTTGACATGGTCTGCGGGCCTTTTTGCCATCAGTGCATAAAAGGCAGATTCCTTCTGCTCAGAGTGCTCGGCGACATTCGCTTTCTGAAACCCTCCCTGCTTCTTTTGCTCAGAAGCCAAACGAGCACGGCAATCTTTCTTGATGTGGCCAAATTTATGACAGTAATTGCACTGTATATTTTTCTTCTTCAGACTGGTGGAGCGCTGACTTGAGCCTTTCTGCTGTGAAGGCTGACCTTTCCCATAATGCTTCGACTGAGTTTTTGCTGCAAAGGCCTGCTCCGTGGAGGATGATGATTCACTGCTACCGAACTGTTGTCTCCAGCGATCCTGCTGCAACAGGATAGTGCACAAATTTGGAAACTTGAGATCAACATTAGCGGACGTAATGTTGAGGGTCTCTATGAAATGTTCATAGGACTTCGGTAAACTCTTCAGGGTGATCACAACCATGTCTTCCTCCTCCATTTTCCGACCAATCGCCTTCAACTGATCTCTGATCTTCTGGATTTTATTCAAGTGCGCTTGCAGAGTTGTCTTCTCATCCATCATGATAGAAAACAGCATATTCTTCAAGAAAAACGCACGGCTTTTGTCGGAAGTTTCATGCATATCCTTCAAGTGATCCCAAATCTCCTTAGCTAATTTTCGCAGTGGGATCTGAGGGAGCTGATCATCAATAACCGAAAGCTTAATAAGCATGACGGCTTCACGATTCTGCTCATCAAACTTATCCTGATCCTTACCCGCCGCTTCAGGACGAGTAGCGTTGCCGAGGATCATCTGATCAAGGCAGCGGTATTCAAAAATTGTTAACATCCGCTGCTTCCAGGTGTTGTAATTTTGCCATTAAATCTCTGGCTGCCTCGGCTGATAAATTATGGCCAGCCATCTTCCGGCACCCGAGCACAAACAAAGGTGCGAGAAGAGGTGATGCCGCGAAACTTCGAGGCCTAAATTCAATCTCACGGAAAACATGGGCTGATTCCAATTTACAAAATGCGAATAGCGCCCGATCTGATTATCTCACCCGGATGGCACAAAATTCGAGTCACGGAAAACGATGCACCCAGAAAATTCCGAGACCAACCCAGTTGAGCTCTCGAAAAACCCACCAGGAATCTATGATCGAAAAAATTTTCCGACTTCGAAAAACGGGTCAAAACCCTAGACGAATGTTCTGAAAACCTTGGCCGCCATTGAAGAGCAGAAAATTGCAAAGAACCAGCTCGAATTCACACAAAATCGTGGCAAAAAATTTCAGATGTCTGGGCGACCACAAATCAGACAAAAAACGTCACAAAAGACAAAGGATTCGCAGCTAGAAACGGCCTTCAAATCGCGGCCAGGAAATACGTCTTCAAAACGCGCTAAACAATGAAGAAATCCGCGGCTCAAAAGAAGAAAACGCGGCCTTAGATCAAGAACACGTCGTCAACCATAGAGTCTCAAAAAAACGCCTTCCAGAATATCGCGATCAGACTGAAGATGAAGACCGCGGCTGCAGAAAATGACCCGAAAAATAAAAACGCGACTTGGTGCAAGCTTTTTTAAAAAAAAATCGCCCAGATAACCCACGAATTTTATTTTCAGAAATAAGCCCTCAAAAATTCTCAGGAGCCACAGAAGAAATTCTGAAAAAAAATTCGAAAATTCTTACTCACAAAAAAACTTCGAAAATTTTTCAAAGAAGTTTTTATTAAATTTTTAATTCAAGAGCTAAAAAAATCTTGAAAAGATTTTTTATGAATTAAAAATTCAATTTTGAGCGTATTGGCTCTGATACCATATTACGCAAGTAATTGGTAAATTAATTGATGTATTAACAATGAGCGAGACGCTCAATAAATAGTTTACAAGATTTACAAAACTGGAAAGTTTCTAAAAAGAAACTCCAGATAAGATCGGAGACGATCTTATCTCTATCTTACAATATCTTACAATATTTGAGCATTAATAAATAAATAAATAAACATTATTTTAATAGAATTGAATACCTTTTGTAGGAAAAAACTGTTCTATCTTCCAAGGGTCGATCCTTGAAATTGCTGCAAAGAAATTACTGACAAGGCCACTGTCTCGTAATATAGGTTACTTAGCATATCTTCATTGGCATGGTTTATTGACATTCTTCTTACTTCTTAGTACATAGTGGTTTTCAATTTAAGAACAAAAGAAGGCATTCAACATCTTTCATCATATTCTTGGGTCTTGATTAAAATTTTTTTTTGACCTGCCAAATCATTATAGAAACTATGAGTCTAGCAAATAATTTTCATAACTGTTTTAATTCTATATGATATATAAATAATGCTTGCAATGGTTGATGATACGAGTCATGACAATTGCAGGTGCACACTTATGTAACCATCTAGACTAGTGATAAGAATTTGAATACACGAATGTTATTGTAGGGATCTACATAATAAGTTAAACAAAATAAGTCATAATCAGATCTTGAAATATGTTCCTTCCTTTGGAATGAGGAAAGTGATGCATTGTTTCTCTAAGTTTTGGGGACTGCAAAACTTTCCTGGATTTTGGGGATAGTGGGAGTATGGCTATAAAAATTACAATAGTGGTAATATTTGAATGTTTAAAATACAAATAAATTAAACTTACCTAAAAATAACTTAAACAAAATAAAAGTTGAAATTTAAAAAACATGGACATTAACATATTTACCAAAAAGTATAAATATGAATGCTTACAAAGTATGTAACTCTTAAAGAATTTTTTGCTACAAATGACAAGGAGTGGTCATGCAGGTGTCTGAGTCAATGTCAGTCTGAAACTGACTCAATTATGATTTCTGTGAATTTATCTTGCTTGGTGGATGTTTGTTTGTTCTCATAAACACATTCATTGTATTTTGTTTGGGAAGTATCGGATACGTATCTCTTCTTGTGGGCAGCTTTCTATGCTTTAGTTTTCTACTAAGTTACCGGTTCGGTAAAATTTTTTTTTTGGGTTGGGTTCGTTAATACAAAAACATATAAAAATCAGAAATATATGCATATTTGTAGCAGTAATTAAGTTCAGAATACACCACCATATTAATAGTCAAATAACATAGCATAAATACACCACCACTTTATACTCAAATGTCATGATATAGATTCATTTGGCATATTTTATTGCTTCCTCTTCAAACATAGGATTTGAGAAGTATGTATCCAAATTTTGGATCTAAGAATGTGTTGTGCATTTGTTTGAGCTGACAAAAGTAGGTATGCACAACTTGCCTAACCTTCATTGTAAGTCCTAGCTGTGGGTTCCTCTCTCTTTCTTGGGTCTGTTTCTTAGCTTCAATTTGCAAAAATTGGTAAGAGACATTGTTTCATGAGATTATTCCTAAGAGATCTATACTCATTTAGGTGGTCCAAATAGCTCTATCCTACATTCTTTTGTCCCTCTGACCATCTAGGTCTTCTGCTCTATCCAAAATTTAGGCATCAGGGGTCTAGTTACTGATCCTATTATTGTTCTGGTATTATTATTATTGTTGTTGTTTGTAGAGTTAATTGCATCACTGTTCATATTTTCAACATTTGTGTCAATAGCTTGGTCAACTGCTGCTTTCCCTGTATAAATGCATTTAGTTGCTGCTCTATATTAATGTCCTCATGTGAATTTCTTTTATCTTTGTTTGCCATAATTTCTTCTACTTCCAAATCTGCAAAAGAAAATCCTTCTGTATTTTAAAAACATTGAAATTGTGGTCTTTTGAGTTCTATCTGATTGCACTTGTTTATTCTATCACTTGGATGCATATGGAGTGTATTTCTACATCAATCTCTTAGAGACCCA
>VDFB02172124.1:0-65676 GCA_007258455.2 Sequoia sempervirens
AACTTTAACTTTTCACCCTTCAATTCCATGTAAAATTCAGTTTTTACCTTTCTTCTAAATAAGATTTAATATACAACACAAGGTTTCAACCATTAGTTGATTTCCTTAATCATGCAATCTTATCTACCAACCATAAGTTTATTCACCTTAGAGTTTCAAACATTCAATAGCGATACTCTTTCTTATGTTGAATCATGATTAAGTATGTTTAGGAGGCTTATGTGTTACTTATTTTTGAGGTATGATCACAAGATCGATTCTAACACACCCTTAATTTGCATTTAAATATCATTACATAGAACCAAGGGTTATGTACTTCCAAAGTTATATTTAAAGTATTCTCTATACCCATCCTATAGTAAACAATATAGGTTTTTTCAATGCATACATAATAAGAGTTATGAAGTTTCTTGTGTGAAACACTTTTTGAACATATAGTTTATTTCTAGGTGCAACTTACAAAAAGCTTACTCTAACACCCAAATTTTACAACATGCAAGGCATATTTATGTGTGAATCAATCCTTCATTTTAAGGTGACTCAAGGAAGTTTTAGGATATTCTCATTACAACCTTCTTAATTGAGCTAATATTCCCTTAATTATATTTCCTCCAAATTAGACATTAACCACATTTTCATCTCTTTCAATTAAACTATGACTTTTAGGTTAAACCTTACCTAAGGTTTACTAAAAGGAATCAATAAATAGTCTCTAAACACTCCCTTATATTTTATAAGCTTGAAGGAAATCATTTTCTTTCTAAATTTAAACTATACAATCAATAATAATTTTTTTAATTATCCAAGGTTATACTTTACTATCCACAATAATCACAATAATTTGACTTCTCTATTAACATCATTAATGTATTTTTTGGTGGAAGAATTTAGGTTCCTTTAATCATGTATTGAAGTAAATCATATTATTTCACTAACTCCTCAAATCCCTAATAAATATTTAACAACCATTTCTACCTTCTTAAAGCTTAAGAGAGGGGGCATCAAATAGTGGTAGGTTCAATAACACTTGTTAAATGGACTAACATGCCTTCTAACATGCACACCACTTACATTAATTTTTGGTAACCTATGATTAATTAAATTTATAGAATGGTTAAAGTTTAGCTAACACACGTCTTTAAAATGTTTAATAAAGATGGTAAATTGCTGATAGATTCCAAAGTACCCCCATGATCTAGACTCTCAAAAGTTATTAAGTTGGAAATATTTTAAAACTTAATTGTTAGAAAGTGATTCACATGTTGATAACATACACATTAGCAAGACCCATCTTACTCCCAGAGTACCTAGTGTTGCAACCTAGGCTCTAATACCAAATGTAATACCTAGAAAATTTCAACCAAAAAATATAGTTAAGGACAAAACAAATATTTCAATTTTCAACCGCGAGCACTAACATAAGTCCCAAAGACTGCTCCTTATACATGCACTTCATGAAAGCATAACAATATCTGACCTAGATAAATTATAAGAACTAAACCGTCTACACATTTTCTTTAACATTCATGGTTGGGTTCCAAATGGAGATATGGAATCCACATCACCAAGGTAGGCTTGATTAGTTCTATGAGCTCATCAATAATCAAAAGTTCAGTTCAAGTCACAAGTGATGTAAATAGAATAAATATCAATACTATCTTTAAGTAATAATAAGAGAACAAGCCTAGGGACCAAACCTAATTCCTCGGGGGCTCGTCTCTGACGGCCTTGCCTACGTATATAATTCATAAATGAATCATAGTTCAACACTTTGGGTTTACTTCAAATCATATTTGATTGACCAACAATACACAAATCATCTAGATTTAATTCACGACTATTTTTTCAATAGCTTAATAAATATATAGAGTAGACAACTATGGTTAATCTATGTAAGCTCCTAAATTGATATGCTAAGAAGTATACAACCCATGATACCGTATTCCCGTACAAAAATCCACAATTGATTATAATATAGATCCATATAATTCTCATCCATATAATCTATTATTCCATCTACCTTCTCACATAGTTAAATGAATTTTAAGATGCCATGATTTGTAATATTAATCAAATAATTAAATAGAATTTCAATAACTATTTAATACTACATGAATATAATAAATTAATTTCTATATGAAATGAGAGTAGTATAACAACAACCTATCATAATGTCTTTAAGACTAAATTTGTAACCATCATGGTTATTATTATGATGATACAAAATAATTCTATTCAAGAAAATAAACCAAACCATAATATCCAAATTGCCAAACAATTTATAGCTTGCTGATTTTAATGGAAAAAAAGGGCAGTGTTTGAACAGTCATAACTTTTACATCTCTTACCCAAATTTTAAAATTCAATAGGAATTAGAAAGGTGAAAGGACAAGGAATAACACACAGAAAGCCTTTGAAAGAATACTAAAGCATGTGTGAGTAGTTTTGACTGTAACTTAGCCCATTATAAACCTATCAAAATAGTTGTTGACAATTTAATTACATTTTCTTTTTTTCTTTTCTTTTTGTAACCATTATAAGCATTTAAAAAATAGTACCTCATGATCCAATATATGTCACAAAGCATAGCAAGATACTAGAAATAATTAATGTAAATCAAATAGGTATTTACAAGATAGAAAAATACACTCATTTTGTATGTTGAATAATCATTTGTTAAATTTAGTTTCACCCTAAAGTACAACCAATTTCACCATTAATTGGATTAATAATGATAAATATTTATATATGAGATTTATATCAAATAACCTTATATATTCTCCTATCTAAAACTAGATGTCTTCATTTATATAAAATTGATTGCATAATAGAACTCCATTACTTATAGGTTTCTTACTATAATAAATATTAACCATGCATATCAAGATTTGTATCTTTCGCTATATGTAAGATATTTATAATATATTTTTTTATACATATAAAAGACTAACAAATAGAAAAAATATTTTTACCCACTCACTTCCTTGTTACCATTAAAATTGTCCATGTTAACCTAACTACCATCATAACAATTGGTTTAAATACTTGAATAGTCCCACTTTTTTTCTTCTCGTAAAAGATTCTAAATAGCTGGCACATTGTTCATCTGGGGCTTCACACACCCCAAACAAAAAAATAGTGACACCTATTATTTCCGCTTATTTTCAACTAACAAAATAAATCTACTATTTTGAATTTTTTTAATCGTTTCAACAAATATAAAGCATTTAAATTCAAAATAAAACCCCTTTCAAACAATGTCGAGATTATCTCGAAGATTGATTTCTATCAATTGTAAAAAAAAATATCAGTAATCTTCAAACAACATGCCAAAAGGTATGAGCTGCTTAAAGCATGGATCTAATTCATATTTACCATTTTGGATTCTCTTTTCTTTTCTTAACAAACTCAACAAAGCTTGAGATTGTAAAAATATGGAGCATCTACAAAGTTCCTTTTTCAAATTTTGAGCAGCACAAACCATATTCAATTTAGTTTCACTAGATGTGATTTCTAACAACGGTCTTGACTGTGCTTTGATCGCAGTTGTCACTATTATTATGGTTGAAATTGCTCTCTTATTGGTTTTATACATTAAATATGCACTATTTAATTGTTAGTGCCAATTTACCTTAATTTGTATAATATTTTTAGTGATGTGGTTATGAGAACAATTATAAAACATCTCAGCTAACATTTATTTCATTTTCCATTGAATGCAGAATATCCTTTATAAAAATTCTTAGACACATGCATGAAGGGGATGTATATAGGTGTGTGTGGAGTATAAATATGTAGTTTAAAATGCAATGCCCCATAACAATACATGTGCTTCTATGCAAGCTGTTATTATTCTTTATCACCTCCATTACTTTATTTTTTTACTCATAATTTCACTCAGCCAATGTGCATTCTAAAACAATCAACTGTTTTGCTTCTAGTGGTGTTACACTTCCCCCATTCAATGGCCTGATAAGTACTAAAAATGCAATAAGTAGAAAAATGATAATAATAGTAATAATTGCATGAAACCCCTACATTTTGTTTGATCAACGTTGAGTGAGGACTTTAGGTTTTCAAGCAATGAAATATGTAGACGTAAGGCTAAGATCTGAAATTTTTATTAACTCTTTGTGCCAAAGGAGAATGTAAAAATTTTTAGTTGCATCTATGATGCTGAAAATGGAATATCTAATCCACACTAAGCTTGACCACACACGAGTTGAAATTATTCTTTAACCTATAAATCTATGAGACTTCCACAATCACCCATCAAATGCAAATATAGATATAGCATTCTAAGAGTGACTCTCCAATGTTGGATTGCCTTATGAGTGACTCTCTCAAATGCAAATACAAATATAGCATTACAAGAGTGACTCTTCGCAACCCTTCAAAGCACCACATAGGCTACGCCATTCAACTCCAAATTGGATGCCAGCTTTGGATTTGCAGACCTAATGCTTTCAAAGACCCTTGATTTGGCAACCAAATGGGATTCTCCAATGTTGGATTGCTTTTATAGACTGATACACTCCTCCTGCACATTGTCATTAAGAGATAACATACTTCTTGAATGGTGTGGCAGGAGACTGTCCTTGCTTTTAGCCTCCAAGTCCTTGCTAATAAAGGCCTACACAGTAAACCCATATGCAACCCATAACTCATAATTAAAATTTGGGAACTCCCACTAATAGTGATCTCATCTGCTTGTCAGTTGATGACATGATAGAAATAGATAACTTGTGTTCCAAATTACATAGTGGTTGCCCAAACCTACCACTCTCCTTTTTACTTAAGATTTTTAATTTACTTTTATTATTCAATGTTCATTTTATATCTTCTTATGTTGTAGTTGTGTCTGCTCCAATAGTCATGTATGCAAAAGAAATCATGGTTTACAAGATGCTACTGCACATGTGAAAAATCATGTGGCCTTTACTCAGAATCGTAAATCCTTTGATCTCTTTCAAATGAATTCCCCACACACTAAATTTTAAAACATACATTTTCTCATTATTTAGTTGTTATATTCACATTAATATCTTTATATATATATATATATATATATTGATGTATTCTTCATTATATTAGTACTCTTTTTCTTCACTTTGAAATTATCTTATTATTCATATATGTGTTACTATGATTTATGCTACTATAGTGTGGTTGCTAAATCTGCAAATATTTCAACCTTAGTGAACATTAGTAATAATACCAAATCAAATACACCAAATCAAGCATTAATATGAGATATTGAATCATGCTAAACAAACAAAGTGATAAAATACCAAAGACTAAGCATGCTCAAACCTATCCTATAGTGGATTGGTTCTTCTATGGAAAGAAGCCCTTTCCCAATCCTTTGCTAAGCTCCATGATGTTCATATGAAAATACCATGAAAATGGGAAAAATTAGCTCTCAAATTGAAGAGAGTAACCTTGCATGAGAGTTGTAGATCAAGTTGTGGAGGATTTGATGATGAATGAAGCCTTCCATTTATAAAATATTTTGATGAGAGAAATAGCCAAATGAATGAATGTGGGACAAAGATTGGACCAATGAGAAGAGGTCACTTGTCAACTTGTGATAGGTTGGAGGATGAGCACATTTTGGTCAATGTGCCAAAGAGGGGGAGATTCAAATTTGAATTTGAGAGATAAATGTTGAGTTTGACCTTTGCAAGGGACATGTAAGAGACATGTAGGACCTATTAAATGCCTTGTTGAATGTACATTTCAACTTTCTTTTGAATTCAAATTTGAGGGAATATTCCTCAAAGATGCCATGTTGATGGAAAATGCTGATTTTATAAATGAATTAAAATGATTTATTGGTGCAAGTGGGAAAAGCTAGAGGATGTGATGGGTGGTTAGATTAGGTTAATCATGATTAGATTAGCTTAGGTGATGATTAGTTGATTTTGACCCACTTGACTTGAATATTTGATTTATTTAAATCAAAAGAGATGGGAAATGCATTTGGGATTTAATTAAAGGGGTGATGTAAGATAAAGGTGGATTAATTTGCATGAGATGAAATTAGAAGATGGTTTATGAAAGATGAAATGTTATGGTTTGATTAAAATTGATTTATTTAATCAAATGAGGTAATGGTAGGCTTAAATCAAATAAAGTTAATTTATTTAATTTAAATGGATGATGAACAGATTTACGATAGGTGGATGGGTGTGATGCTAATGCCATTCATTGCAAACTAAAGAGAACACACACACAACAAATAATTTTTTTTAAATAATTAAATTAAACATGTAACAACACTTAACCATAATTCACATAGCACATTACATCACATTAACACACTTGGTTCTCTGGGGCACGCGAGGTTACATTGCAACAACAAAACATAAGAACAGATAAAGAATATAACATATCCATTTAATTCATGATAACCATATACAATGATACATCTGATAATCATGATGCGAGTAAGATAGACATCGCATAATCACATTCCTGATAAATCTCTTAAAAGTGATACAAATGATCCTAACTATTACATCATCGTTTTACTGTTACATTACAATCTCTTGATAAATGAATTACAATGAGTTTCCCAACATGGGAATGATACAAGTACAATGAATTATGAAATACAAGTGATCACTGGTACAACTCCACTGCGGAATGCTGAGAAGACAAGACGCTGATGGGGAACCCAACGGGTGCGGAGCACGTTCCACCCAACCATGTGAATTACAAGTAACTCACCCCCCGTGCTCAAAGGTGACGAGGAAGTGAACCCGACCATGAATGTCAGACCGACTCAACAACAACATGATACCAACAAGTACAACTCAAAGCATACAATGAACCACCATCAACGTTCACAAATCACATAACAAGTTAACACTAATAAACCCATCACAATGACACGAAGCATCACCAATTAGCAATCATGAGACAGATTTACAAGAATCAAAGACCTCACAATATACAATAACCAGAAGAACCGTAACGTTCATCCAAAATACGTTTCCAAATAAATCTGAAACAATTAAAAGTACAAGGTTCCATCTAAATCTAAAAAAAACATTCAGTACGTAAGTCCAGAGGCAACCAAAACCAAGGCAAACAAGTGTCAAGTGAGAGGGTCATCACATAACTCTCATGGGATCTCCTGGCACTTCCTCCAACTGAGGCGCCGGCACCCATCTAGCCCTCAAAAATACATAAGATACAATATCCGGAAGCAACTGCAAACAATGCACAAGGGTGTCAAGTGGAGAGTGTCATCGCATAGCTCTCATGGGATCTCCTGGCCCTTCCTCCAACTGAGGCACCGGCACCCATATATGGATCTCCTGGCCCTTCCTCCTAACTGAGGCGCCGGCACCATAGGGTAGCTAATGCGGAGCCAATAGTCTCGTGAAAGACGAGACTATGACTATGCCGACCACGGCCTTCTCAGTCTATCACTAGTCCAAGGTAGCCCTAATGCATAGCCGAGGAATCCAAAGTTTTATTATCTTGTGTGTTTTACTACCCACCCCCTAAATCTATTGTTTAGGTTATCACTTGTTTACTACTCTTTCGTGGGTTATCCTGGCCCTTCCTCATCCGAGGCGCCGGCGCCCACAAAGAGCCACTCTCCCTATGACCCCTAACATAAAACCAAACTAGACAAGGGTTGTACCGTAACAGATAAAACAATTAATCTCAAGACCAAATCACGCGAGGCATTAACCATCTCGCTATAAACACATAATGAAAGTCTCAACAATTCATGTACAACCCTTTTATAACCATGATAACAACACACTTGCCACATCAAGGGTACATAAAGAGAGAACATCTACAGACAATAATCTCTAGCCTCTGGAAGCCAAAAGAACAACAATCCCCAAACAAGGGAAAAATGAAGCAACAAGAGTAGTCAACCAATTCTCACTCAACTTAAAAATCAACCCAACAATCGACGCAACAAAACATCAAATCAACTATAGGTAATCAAGCTCAAATTAAGTTCCAAATCAAAACCAAATCTAGAAACAACCATCTGGCATCTAAGGGAGACCTCAATTTTCTCCTCTCAAGATACCCTTACAGTTGGCACACGAATTACCTTCAGCAAATTCAATAGACATGTCAACATGTAGCCAGTAACAACCCACATTTACAATTCAAAAACCAAACCACTCGAACAATCAATACATGCGTACACACAAGAGTTCTAAGTACCTATCTATACAAAGGACTTACGAGTCAAAGGTAAAAAGAGTATAAGGGAAACAAGTTTCAGGAGATTGTCTATCTTCATTTATTTACATTGCCCTTTCTACTAACAAATCATACTAGACAATCATGATCACAATCGTAGACGAACTCATGAATAAGCACCTCAACCATCATATAATTACCACAAGACCAACATTCAAATCATATTCCAAACAAAGCCTCCAAAACAAGCAACAATCAACAATTTAATCAAGGCACAATAACCACTACAATTATTTAACAAACCCCCTAATCATAATGTCACTATTGTTTCCAAATTACAATTTCCACTATATTAAATCAAGACATAAATATATTTCTAACTTAAAAAAAAAACAAAACTAAAATACAGCTTCCAACTCTAACCCATACCCATGATCATGATCATTCCAATTCTCCTTCTAAATAATCTCCTCATTTGCTAATCTACTTAATCAATTGATTATAACTATAGACCTAGTCTTATCCATCATGCATAATCCATACATATGTGCATTCAGTCAATAGAATTTTACCATAAATATTTGTAACAAAAGATTTTACCCTGTTAATCAATTTTATCCTCACAATCCATACAACCAAGTAAAATAAATAAATAAGTAAAACAATATGTATATATTAAAATATATAAATATACACATTTAGTCATACTGAACAAAAATATAATAACAATCTGTGTCAATTAACATTTATACATAAAATTATTTATAACAATTTAAATTTTATTATACTAAAATCACATATATTTTAATTCTCAAGATCAGTTACATTTCTATATTTCCATATTTATATTTTTTTTTTTGAATAATGATTATATATATATATTAAAATACATATATATAATTATAAAAAAAAACAAACAGAATAATAATATATATATATATATAAACGAATTGAAATTTAAATCTACATAACTAAACGAATTAAAAGTTTAAAAGTACATATATAAAACGAATTTAAAATCTTTAAAGAAAACGAAATTTAAAAGGAAAAAGAAACAAAGGCCAGCGGCCTTGTTGACCGCCCGTCACGCCCGATCCAAAGGTGCCCCTTGATCCACAGGATGCCATAGATCCTTTGACCCGGTGCGATCAGGTGCCACCAGTGATCCCCAGACACAGCGGCAGATCCTAGGGGCTACGTGTCTGAGGATGAAGGCAATTTCGGCCCGACCAGCCCCTTAAATAATTTCAATTTTTTTTTTGTTTTTTTTTTTAAAAATAAACTTTCATTTATAATTTTTATTTTATTTTTGTTTTATTTTATAAAAAATAAAATCCGTCTTTTAGCCGGGTACGGATTTTGGAGAGCAGTTTTTCAATAAGATATAATATACAGAAATTTAAATAAATATATTAGAAGTTTATATATATATATATATATATATTATAATTTCTACAGAGTTCTATTTTTCAAAACACAGCAATAACAGGGTTTATAGCAGATTTCACCCTCAAATATCAAAATAACATATATATCAATATTTAAAGTTTCAAATAAAAAGGAGTATAAAGTCAAATTTTTAATCATTTTCAAATAATCAATCATAGATAAATTGAGAATTTTAACAGATGAACTTTGTTATCAATGTTTCTTCAAAGAGTTTGTCACGGATATTCTATTTATTTAATTACAGAAACACCATTCTTTTTGTAAACAAGATTGATTATAACACACATTTGTATTCTCTTCTTTACAGATTTAAAACAGACAAGGAAGAAGAAGGTGGAACCTGGAGACCTGCGCTCTCGAAATTCTGATGTTGATCGCCTGAATCCGATGGCCTCCACACAAAGCTTCTCGTTCCAGCTTCGAAATCTCTTCTACAAACTCTTGTGCTCGAGCTCGAATCCAATCCTTTGTTCAGAAGACTTCTCCAAAACAACACCAGTAACATATTTCTAATCCCTTTCAAGAACTCTCTCCCCACAAAACAAAAGAATCCCCTCACCTTTCCTCTTCAGATTCCAAAAAAACCTAATAACTTGTGTCCCCTCTCCATTCCTAATCTCTGTGTGTGTAAAAAACTCCCAAAATTCATAATTAATTAAAAGATAATATCCCTCTCTTCTCAAAAACTCTAAAAATCAAGAATAAAAGAAAAATCATTCTTTAAAAGCAAGCTTTTTTCCCAGATCTCTTTTCTCATTTGCTCTCAAAATCTTTTCCTTCTTTTATTTGTTTTATTTGTTTTATTTGTTTTAATTTCTATTTTTACCACTTTCTTGCACAACACATTTTCTATTTAATTAAATAAATTATTCTAATAATTATCCCCACCTGATAATTAATTAAAATAATTAAAATACCTTTAATATTTAATTATCATTTAATCAAAACACATGACTTTATAAAAATTAAATAACACATTTAAATATTTTCATACCCATAAACCAACATTAAAAATACACACTTATTAACCACCTTTAATTAACAAATTCACAACTTGTAAAAATATCAACATCAATTAACTAACCATAACTTATAAAATACCACATTAATAAAATACGACATACACAACACAAACCACAATGACGACAATTACAGAAATGTACAATACCAATCAACGAGACGACCTGACATCATGGGACGGAAGGACTTCATCGTCACCTCAGTATCAACATTTAACCGTTGGGCTATAGGTGCTCGCCCGGTCCTACCGAAGCAGGTGGAATCGAGACTTGTACCTGCAATCCTGCATACAAACGAAGTTGTGTACATATGCATACATATATATATAACATCAAAGCATTAAATCAAGTACTGCATTGTGAGAAGGAATCGCAACATAGCAGGGCACTCGCGAACGAGTAATGCTATATTGTCCTTCGTCACACCTATTCTAACAATTATAATATAACCAATAAATCAACATTTCTAACTAATAATCATCTCAAAACATATCTAATTAAATCACTGCATCACATCATAATTATGAAAATGAACTAACATCTAACCAACCACAATGTCATCATCGTCACAAGTAGCAAACAACCACACTGAAAAATACTAAGTCCTACCAGCAAGATGCCATGTTGATGGAAAATGCTGATTTTATAAATGAATTAAAATGATTTATTGGTGCAAGTGGGAAAAGCTAGAGGATGTGATGGGTGGTTAGATTAGGTTAATCATGATTAGATTAGCTTAGGTGATGATTAGTTGATTTTGACCCACTTGACTTGAATATTTGATTTATTTAAATCAAAAGAGATGGGAAATGCATTTGGGATTTAATTAAAGGGGTGATGTAAGATAAAGGTGGATTAATTTGCATGAGATGAAATTAGAAGATGGTTTATGAAAGATGAAATGTTATGGTTTGATTAAAATTGATTTATTTAATCAAATGAGGTAATGGTAGGCTTAAATCAAATAAAGTTAATTTATTTAATTTAAATGGATGATGAACCTGATTTACCTGATGGGTGGATGGGTGTGAATTTGGTTTTCTTGATGAATGGACCTAATTGAATGCATGATGCTAATTTTGCATGTCTACATTTTTCCCCTCTTTGAAGCAATGTACTTGTTGCGTTGGTTCAAAGAATAAAATTTCCGTGATCAAAATTCAATTTTTTTAAATTTTTTCAGTTGCCCCAGCGGAAAGAAGTACACTAGTACATTGCCCCCTCAAGACATTGAACGAAAAATATTCTATTTGAAGGTGGATCTCGCGATAAAAAGGTTCAAACTAGATGGTTATGGATGATGATGCAAATGAGATGGTTTTAAGATGCTTAGAATAACAGATCTATATTATCTTAAACAACTTAAATTATGATATGATGTGAGATGGATGGGATGAATGATGTGATATGCCATGATTATGCAAATGTACAATTTTATGAGATGCTTAGACTAACAGATCTATATTATGATGATGATTATGTATGTGAGATGATATGCATAATACTGATGGTTTGTTGATGCAAGATGGATGCACTGGTGGTGATGATTAACTATTCATGATGTGATGTTAATGCGGAAAAGAAGACACTAAATGATGACAAGAGGATCCAACAAGCCAACTTTATGAGAGATGGATGATTTTTTTATCAAGGATTGGGATTTTAAAAGGGTCACTTACCTTATGTTTGATAACACGCATAAGCACAATGCTTCAAGGTATAAAGGACCAGGATGGTGTTGTACTTAGTGTGATGGACTTTGACTCGACGAATAGATAGGAGTATTCTTGTTCACAATTGACATACATAAACCTTGCTAGGATGCACATTAGAAGTTTCAAACATCTTGGACCAAAACATAGAAAGGTATAACCAGTCAATGTAATAGTCAACAAGCTGTCCAAAACATCCTCTATACATATCTAACAAAGAAATTATTCGCCAAGGTTATTTTACAAGAATGTCCAACAAGCATAACAAACAGAAGGATAATGATCGTTGCCCCATTCCTATCTCTCTAAATCCTTCGTCTGGATATCATCGAGAGGTCCTTGGATTGAGCGTAATAAGATAAGTCAAAAGACAAAATAAAGCACACAAACAAGTTGATGTTCTTCAATACCGCTAACAAAAAAGGAATGTGTTTTTAAGGATAAGAACTGAACTATTGCCAAAAGATAATGCCCATTGTATGAAGGATACATCCTAGGACATGTTAGTGGATGGGGGCACGCCATTTTGTTTATCCAAAGTGCTCTTTCTAATAAATAATGCCCCTTGTAGGAAGGATACATCCTAGGACATGATGTTATCAGATGATTGATATGGGACTATTTGGATGATGGACTATCGACACAAAAAATTGACCAACTTGTTTACATACTGACTTAAACCTGAGACATTTTTGAGTTTTACTTTCAGGCTCCTAGACTTTTTTCTAACTATTTCACTCAAGGTTGAGGATGACGATTAGTTTATTATTGATAGGTGTTATTGCGGGTGCAAGTGAAATGAGATGTATGGATTTTTTTCAAATATTTGGATGTTTTTGAAGTTTTGCAATGTTTTGAGGCTGTTTTCGGTATTTTTTGAGATTTTTAAATGTTTTGATTTTTGATTTTCAATGTTTTGGGATTTTCTAAAATTTTGACCAAGAGACTAACCTAAAGACATATCCTAGGGGCCTCAGGGGCTGATCAATAGATTAGCCTTACCTAAGTTATACCTGCATAGACCACGTAGTTCAACTGACGACTTGACCAATTGACAGATGAAAATATACATGATGAAATGTCAGTATATTATGACAGACTCCTAAAGGACTAACCTAAGTGTCTCGGGGGATGATCAAAGATCAACCTTTCCTATGTTCAAGCTCAAAGATGACCTAGTTCGACAAGACGACTTGACTGATTTACAGATGAAGATATATATGTTGAAATGTCAGTTTATTATGATGGACTCCTAAAGGGCTGACCTAAGTGTCTCGGGGGATGATCAAAGATCAACCTTGCCTACGTTCAAGCTCATAGACAACGTAGTTCAACAAGACAACTTGACTGATTTATAGATGAAGATATACATGATGAAATGTCAATTTATTATGATAGACTCCTAAAGGACTAACCTAAGTGTCTCGGGGGATGATCAAAGATCAACCTTGCCTACGTTCAAGCTCAGAGATGACGCAGTTCGATAAGATGACTCTATTTTTGACCGTTTGACTAACTTTTGAGTTTTGACCTTTTGACTGAATTTTGACCTATTTATTATGTGGTTGCTAAATTTACAAATATTTCAACCTTGGTTAACATTAGTAATAATACCAAATCAAATACAACAAATCAAGCATCCATATGAGATATTGAATCATGCTAAACAAACAAAGTGATAAAATAACAAAGACTAAGCATGCTCAAACCTATACCATAGTGGATTGGTGCTTCTATGGAAAGAATCCCTTTCCCAATCCTTTGCTAAGCACCATGATGTTCATATAAAAATACTATGAAGATGGGCAAAATTAACTCTCAAATTGAAGAGAGTAACCTTGCATGAGAGTTGTAGATCAAGTTGTGGAGGATTTGATGATGAATGAAGCCTTCCATTTATAGAATATTTTGATGAGAGAAATAGCCAAATGGATGAATGTGGGACAAAGATTGAACCAATGAGAAGAGGTCACTTGTCAACTTGTGATAGGGTGGAGGATGAGCACATTTTGGTCAATGTGCAAAAGAGGGAGAGATTCAAATTTCAATTTGAGAGATAAATGTTGAGTTTTACCTTTGCAAGGGACATGTAAGAGACATGTAAGACCTATTAAATGCCTTGTTGGATGTAAATTTCAACTTGCTTTTGAATTCAAATTTGAGGGAATATTTCTCAAAGATGTCATGTTGATGGAAAATGCTGATTTTATAAATGAATTAAAATGATTTATTGGTGCAAGTGGGAAAAGCTAGAGGATGTGATGGGTGGTTAGATTAGGTTAATCAAGATTAGATTAGCTTAGGTGATGGTTAGGGGATTTTGACTTATTTGATTTAAATATTTTGATTTATTTAAATCAAAAAGGGATGGAATATGCATTTGGATTTCAATTAAATAAAATTTACTTTATTTAATTAAAAGGGGGATGTCAGACTTAAATTAAACAAAGTTGATTTATTTAATTTAAATGGATTAACCTTAGGAATGAATTAAATAGAGCTGATTTACCTGGTGAATGGACTTGATGAGCTTGATTTATTTAATGAGCAGATGAATATGAACTTGGTTTTTTTGATGAATGGACCTAATTAAATGCATGATGCTAATTTTTCATGTCTACATTTTGCCCCTCTTTGAAGTAATGCACTTGCTTCATTGGTTCAAAGAATAATCTTACCGTGATCAAATTTTAAAATATTTCTGAGTTTTTGGATGCCCCAGCAGAAAGTACACTGGTACATTGCCCCCTTGAGAGATCAAGTGAAAAGATTCAATTTGAAGGTCGATCTCACAATAAAGAGGTTCAAAATGGATGGTTATGGATGATGATGCAAATGAGATGGTTTTAAGATGCTTAGAATAACAAATCTATATTATCTTAAACAACTTAAATGATGATATAATGTTAGATGGATGAGATTGATGACGTGATATGTTGTGATTATGCAAATGTATGATTTATGAGATGCTTAGGCTAATAGATCTATATTATGATGATGATTATGCATGTTAGATGATATGTAGGATGCAAGATGGATGCATTGGTGATGTTATGTTAGTGCAAAGAGAAGAAAGAAGAAATAAGATGATGACAAGAGGATCCAACAAGTCCATGATTTGGCAAGACTTTATTAGAGATGCTGATGATGATAGATGATGTTTTGCTTATCAAGGATTGAGATTTTAAAAGGGCTACTTACCTTATGTTTGATAACACACATAGATACGATGCATCAAGGTATAAAGAACTAGGATGGCGTTGTACCTAGTGCGATGGACTTTGACTCGACAAACATATAGGAGTATTCTTGCTCACACCTGACATATGGAAACCTTGCCAGGACTTACCTAACAAAGCGAGTATTCACCAAGTTATTTTATAAGAACATCCAACAAGCACAACAGACAAAAGATAATGATCGTTGCCCCATTCCTATCTCTCTAAATCCTTCATTCAAATATCATCGAGAGGTCCTTGGAATGACTGCAATAAGATAAATCAAAAGAAAATATCAACTACTCAAACAAGTCAATGTTCTTCATATCTCTAGCCAAAGGGATTTGTTTTGATAGGATAAGAATCCAAAGTGATATCCAAAATGATGCCCATTGTTGGAATGATATATCCTAGGATATGCATTGTTGATCTGTATAGGATCTAGACTAATTGCGTAATTGAATGCTTAATTACAACAACTTAAAGGAATTACAAATTCATGCATACATTATTGAAAATATGCATTAAAAACCAAAAAATTAAGGTGAAAATTAGAACATGAGAGAGGATAGAAAGTGCAAACAATTTGATAACGGAGTTTGTCACAAACATGACTACGTCCCTGGGTCCGCTCCAATAGAGAGACCGATCCGATTAATCTCCAAAAAAGATTACAAATGCACCATGACCATTCCTTCTAGCACTTCGGAAGCATAAAAATACTCCAACGCACAAGAATGGCTCAAAGAACTCCTTAAAAATCCCTCTCTTGCATCACCTAGCCTTGAAAAATCTGAATGATTAACTCTTACACCTAAAACCCCTTTTATACATACATTTTGCATATAGGGTTAAAAACCACCATATTAAATAAAATAACAATTTAACCCCCCTCCTTTGGCTTTTATAATTATAAGACTTACAAAAAACACTACCCGTTTATATAAAAACAATAAATTCCCTGTTAAAAATAAAAACATTAAACAACCGCTTAAATAAACATTTGGAATTTTGTTTTTTAATCCCTTGTCTTATTATATTCACAGGCTATTTGAGTTTAGGGAGTTTAGTTTAAAATTAAAACAACAATTTAGTGTTATTTTAGGAGGTTTTATGTTTTTTATTTTATTTTATGAGATTTTGTTTTAATCCCACCAAATCCACTAATCCCACAAAATCTGATCCCACCAAATCCTCTTGGGATCCCACAAAATCCGATGGATTTTTTGTGAGATAAAATAAGCCTCCATACTTTATTTTCAAAAATAAAGCATGGTACATGAATTTTTTTGGTGAGATTTTTGCCACATCACCTACAATTCCATGTCACCATCTAGTCAGCTACCATGTCACATGCTGACATCATGTTGATGTCACCAGTTGTACCACCAACTCAACTAAACTTTGACTACCAATATCTTGAGCATACGGTGTCAAATTTTGATGAAACAAACATTGTCAGAATCATCTCGATGAGCTCTTTGACTTGATGTTGCTTCCGTCGATTTCCAAGACAATCATTTTTTTTCCTTTCTGGATGCCTTGTGTCCCAGTTTGACCAAATGTTTGACTAGCCATAACTCGAGCAAATGAACTCATTTTTTCTCTATTCAAGTTGCACTAGAATCAGGATAGAGCTCTTTCTGATGGTGCTAAAATATGGAGTATTGGAGACACTTCAATTTTCACTGAAAATATCCCTCGGATCAGGCCTCCCCACTAGAGAACTTTTGGACCTCCAAAAGTGGCATTTATTAAGACATTAAGTGAAGACTTGGCCTCCCCACTTGTCTTGTATCATCTGTACATCTAAATACCTGCCTCACAATCACAACAAAGACTGCAACAACATTGTTGAACATAAATATCACAGTATCACTTCCATAAGCATCTACATCAATTGTCATAGCCACTAACCAACAAAAATTGACTAGCATCAAGTTGAACAATAATGCAGAGATGAAAGAGAATAAATCAACAACATATCGATCCTTCACAATAGGAACATTTTTACCCAAGGATTCATCAATGCTTTCAATCACCATTCCCTCATGCTGTACTGTTGGTGCATCCTGTGACATCTGACCCTGGTTAGCTACTCCAAGTTCCTGTCTAGAACCACCTATGCTGACAGACATAAGAGTTAAATCTTTACTTGCATTAATCACCCTCTTTAATTTCCCTGTATTTGTAAAAGAACGACCAGTCTTAATCCTGTGAGAATGTACAATATATTGAATGCCATCTTTAAAAAAAGATAATGATTCTTTTCCCTATAGAAAATAGATTTCCGATCATATAGATAAGGGCTACCCAGAACTATCCCACATATATCTAGTGGAACCACATCAAACTGTACTTCATCCACAAAATTGCTAGTGATTGTGAATTTTAAAGTGCATTGTCTTGTTACTTGCAACTTATCATTCTCACAAATCTAGCCTAGTGGATAAGGTTTCTTATTCAGTATAGTTTTCAATCCCAAGTTTCTTACAACATCTTCAAAAAATTAAGTTAACTTGAGAACCACTATCTTTGAGTGCATCAATTTTAATGTTCTTAGCAACAACCCTTAAATGAAAAAGCTCATTCCTTTTCTTATCTTCAGCGACATCATTAACTTTAGAAGTAGAAGCACAACAATCAAAGGAAACATTGGAAATAGGAGCTTTACCTTTCAAACCCATAGTTGTTATCTTAGTTTCATCATCAGAATTGGAACCAAGATCCATAACAACATTTGTGGCTTTCTTCTTACCCTTTTGTTTCTGATTCTGTCTCCGAGCCCACTTAGGCTTCAATTCAGGATGCAACTTCCAACAATGATCTTCATCATGACCCTTCCTGTCACAATGAGAGCAAGAAAGCTTGTCATCCTTCTTAACTGTAGTTGTCTTCTTTCCTTTCCCTATCTCTGCATTCTTAGAAGATTTCTTTACAGAGTTATCATTATCAAACTTATCAATAAAAGATCCTTTTCCTCTTGACTCTAGATGTATAGCTTGGACACAAACTTCATCCAAATTGCTAGGGTTCAATACCAAAATAGAATGTTTGAGATATGAGTGAAGACCTCCTATGTACTTTAACAAAGTATCCTGGGTGTATAAAGGTACATTTAATGCAATAGCCTTCTTTCTGAATTCATGGGTGTACTCTTGGACAATTTGACCCTTCCCTTGTTTAAACACTTGCCAATTCATCATTAACTGTTACATATGTCCTAGGGGATAAAACTGCTTTTTAAGAGCACTAACAAACTCTGCCCAAGTTAAACTAACTCTACCATGCTGTGAAATTTCTACCTTAGTCTTACTCTCCCACCAAGTTAAAGCTATACCTCGTAACCGAAGAGTAGCTAATTGGATCCTATCAACATCATCTAATAGGTTTTGGACTCTACAATAGACTTCAACTTGTTGAATCCAATCATCCAATTTTTCAAAATTTAGTTCACCACAATACTTTGGTAAGTCAAATTTTACATCCAATTTGATCTTAGGCTTATACCCACTCTTGAAAGGATTAAAAGAAATAGAATGAGGAGAAGATAGAGAAGAAGGAGAAGAGGGTGGATCTGGTTGTTTGTCACCATCTCCATGATGTTTCCCTTTCTTGTCTTTACGAGCATCTTACTCCAATGAACCTCCTTCAAGTTCCTTCCACTCTTGTCTCTCTTGGAAAAGTATGTCCACCTTAGCCTTCATCTCGAGGAATGCTCTATGAAACTCTTGCTCACTGATTTCTTCAGGAACCTCCATTCTAGACAAAGACATCTTTAGAAAAAAAATTCATTTCCCGATGTTAGGATTAAATTCCTCAAGCTTTCCTTCACCCTTCTGAATCCTGGATCTTGTTAGCATTCAAAATCAACTGCAATAATAATCACCAAAAGCTCTGATACCACTTGATCTGTATAGGATCTAGACTAATTGTGTAATTGAATGCTTAATTACAACAACTTAAAGGAATTACAAATTCATGCATACATTATTGAAAATATGCATTAAAAACCGAAAACTTAAGGTGAAAATTAGAACATGAGAGAGGAGAGAAAGTGCAAACAATTTGATAATGGAGTTTGTCACAAACGTGACTACATCTCCGGGTCTGCTCCAATAGAGAGACCGATCCGATTAATCTCCAAAAAGATTAAAAATGCACCATGACCATTCCTTCTAGCACTTCGGCAGCATAACAATACTCCAACGCACAAGAATGGCTCAAAGAACTCCTTAGAAATCCCTCTCTTGCATCACCTAGCCTTGAAAAATCTGAATGAATAACTCTCACACCTAAACCCCCTTTTATACATAAATTTTGCATATGGGGTTAAAAACCACCATAATAAATAAAATAACAATTTAACCCCCCTCCTTTGGCTTTTATAATTATAAGCCTTACAAAAAAATACTACCTGTTTATATAAAAACAATAACTTCCCCGTTAAAAATAAAAACATTAAACAGCTACTTAAATAAACATTTGGAATTTTGTTTTTTAATCCCTTGTCTTATTATATTCACGGGCTATTTGAGTTTAGGGAGTTTAGTTTAAAATTAAAACAACAATTTAGTGTTATTTTAGGAGGTTTTATTTTTTTATTTTATTTTATGAGATTTTGTTTTAATCCCACCAAATCCACTAATCCCACAAAATCCGATCCCACCAAATCCTCTTGGGATCCCACAAAATCTGATGGATTTTTTGTGAGATAAAATAAGCCTCCATACTTTATTTTCAAAAATAAAGCATGGTACGTGATTTTTTTTTGGTGAGATTTTTGCCACATCACCTACAATTCCATGTCACCATCTAGTCAACTACCATGTCACATGCTGACGTCACCAGCTATACCACCAAGTCAACTAAACTTTGACTACCAATATCTCGAGCATACGGTGTCAAATTTTGACGAAACAAACGTTGTCGGAATCATCTCGATGAGCTCTTTGACTTGACGCTGCTTCCGTCAATTTCAAAAACAATCATTTTTTTGCCTTTCTAGATGCCCTATGTCCCAGTTTGACCAAATGTTTGACTAGCCATAACTCGAGCAAACAGACTAATTTTTGCTCTGTTCAAGTTGCGATAGAATCAAGACATCGATCTCTTTCTGATGGTGCTAAAATATGGAGTATTGAAGACACTTCAATTTTCACTGAAAATATCCCCCAGATCAATTGTATAGGATGATGATGGGTTGATAAGTTGATTGATAGGCTATTGATATAAAGTTGATTGTCATGTTTGCGATTGATCAAGAGTTTGATTTGGCGTTTAAAGGTTTGTTGTTTGCTTTTGATTTTACGATTAAAGCTTGCTTTTGTTGATTGTTGTGGTTGTTTATGTTTGTTTTGCCAAAGGATGAAGGTGATGATCAGTTTATTATGGATGATTGATTATTACGAGTGCAAGCAAGATGAGACGGATGGAGTTTTTCAAATATTTGGATGTTTTTGACGTTTTCAAATGTTTTGAGGCTGTTTTTGGTATTTTTCGAGATTTGCAAATGTTTTGATTTTCGATTTTCCAATGTTTTGGGATTTTGTGTTTTTTGAATGTTTTTCGATTATGATGTCTTTTTCGAATGTTTTTTTGATTTTTGATGTCTTTTTTGAATGTTTTTGGATTTTGTGTTTTTTGAATGTTTTTGGATTTTGTGATTTTTGAATGTTTTGTGGAATGTTTTGGATTTTGTTTTTTGAATGTTTTTTGATTTTGATGTCTTTTTCGAATGTTTTTGGATTTTGATGTCTTTTTCGAATGTTTTTTGGATTTTTGATGTCTTTTTGAATGTTTTTTGATTTTGCTTTTTTTTGGATTTTGATGTCTTTTTCGAATGTTTTTTTGATTTTGATGTCTTTTTTGAATGTTTTGGATTTTGATGTCTTTTTCAAATGTTTTTTGGATTTTTGATGTATTTTTGAATGTTTTTGGATTTTTTGTTTTTTGGATGTTTTTGGATTTTGTGTTTTTTGAATATTTTTGAATTTTGATGTCTTTTTCGATTGATATCTTTTTTGAATGTTTTTGGATTTTGTGTTCTTTGAATGTTTTTGGATTTTGTGTTTTTTGAATGTTTTTTGGATTTTGATGTCTTTTTCGAATGTTTTGGATTTTGATGTCTTTTTTGAATGTTTTTTGGATTTTGATGTCTTTTTTGAATGTTTTTGGATTTTGATGTCTTTTTAATATTTTTGGATTTTTGATGTATTTTTTGAATGTTTTTGGATTTTTTGTTTTATGAATGTTTTTGGATTTTGTGTTCTTTGAATATTTTTGGATTTTAATGTCTTTTTCGATTGATGTCTTTTTTGAATGTTTTTGGATTTTGTGTTTTTTGAATGTTTTTGGATTTATTTTCTTGAATGTTTTTGGAGTTTGATGTCTTTTTCGAATGTTTTTGGATTTTGATGTCTTTTTCAAATATTTTTTGGATTTTTGATGTCTTTTTTTGAATGTTTTTGGATTTTGATGTCTTTTTCAAATGTTTTTTTCGATTTTTGATGTCTTTTTCGAATGTTTTTGGATTTTGTGTGTTTTGAATGTTTTTGGATTTTTGTTTTTGATTTTTGGATTTTCATGTCTTTTTTTGATTTTGATGTCTTTTGTTTTTGGATTTTGATGTCTTTTCAAATATTTTTGGATTTTTGATGTCTTTTTTTGAATGTTTTTGGATTTTGATGTCTTTTTCAAATTTTTTGATTTTGATGTCTTTTGTTTTGGATTTTGTGTCTTTGAATGTTTTTGGATTTTTGTTTTTTTTGATTTTCATGTCTTTTTGAATGTTTTTGGATTTTTAATGTCTTTTGAATGTTTTGGATTTTGTGTTTTCTTAATGTTTTGGATTTTGTATTTTTGAATGTTTTTGATTTTGATGTCTTTTTCGAATGTTTTTTAATTTTGATGTCTTTTTCAAATGTTTTTTGGATTTTTGATGTCTTTTTTGAATGTTTTTTTTGGATTTTGTGTCTTTTTAATGTTTTTGGATTTCGATGTCTTTTTCGAATGTTTTTTGATTTTGATGTCTTTTTTGAATGTTTTTTGGATTTTTGATGTCTTTTTTGAATGTTTTTGGATTTTGATGTCTTTTTCAAATTATTTTTTGATTTTTGATGTCTTTTTCAAATGTTTTTAGATTTTGAAGTCTTTTTCGAATGTTTTTTGGATTTTTGATGTCTTTTTTGAATGTTTTTAGATTTTTGTGTCTCGGGGGCTGATCAAAGATTAGCCTTGCCTAGGTTTAAGCTTAGAGATGACGTAGTTCAGATTCCAATGTTTTTGATGTTTTATGTTTTTGACTTGTTTTTGGATTTTGATATGTTTTGAATGTTTTTGGATTTTCTGATTTTCTGATGTTTTTGGATTTTTGCATGATTTTGACGATTTGGATATGGATATGTGTGATAATACCAGTGTTCTATTTAGGGATTTTACTAAAAACCAAGCTAAGGTTGATTGATCAAATCGATGGATTGATGATGATGATAACATTGTTGAGGATACACAACAATGCAAGGATTTGATTAATCAGGATTGACGATGATAACATTGCTAAGGATGCACAACAATGCAAGGATAGTGTTAAGAAACACAAGGATATCTTGATGATTTCTTGATTGGATTTGATTGATGAAGCTTGATGAAGCTTGATTTGGAACAAAATTTATTCGAATGATTTGATGTGATGTTTGAAGTGTATCTTAGATGCGCTTGATAACACTTGATAAGGAACATCTTCTTGTCAAAATATGCCATGGGATAGTGATTCAGATTTTTGCTCACAAGTGGTGGACCAATTTTATTCTACATTTTCCAATGTTTGGATCACCACATAAGTTGGAGGATATAGACCAAGATTTATTCTCGAAGCAAGATGTGAATATCTGCCCCCAGTGTCTAACAATGTATGGAATGTCATGGGTGGATTCTTGGATGGGTGTATGGATAGAGGGATATGGTAAGCATGCAAAGGATGCCAAGGATTATCTTGTGATAAGATAAGGTGTTCAGATAAAGAAAGCTTATTTGGATAATGTGTCATGGCTCAGATAACATTGGATAGGATAGGATCAATGAAAATGGCCCATGTCAAGATGTTTACCATAAGCATGTGTAAAGTGTGCCCCAAACTTTAATCAAGATCAAGATAACTTAGATTATGGATGGAGATGGATGAAAAATGGACTGGATAAATGCTTCATGGATGAATGGATTTATTATGGATAAGATGGATGGAATGCTAGATTTATTATGGATGGAATGAGATGCTTTCACTTGAAGTGGTGCACGTGGATGCTCGATTCTACACATGATGCCTATTTTCAAGGTTTTTGTCATGGTCTTTCCCAAAGCGTTGCCCATGCAGTTTTCACTAGAGGACAATTTTTTTCTCTTTACTATTTTCAATCCTTTTTCTTCTTTTTTTTTGGATTTTCATATTTTTTGATATTTTTCTATTTTTCTGTGAAAGATTTAAAGCTCATGCTGAACCACAAGGTGTTGTTGATGTAGATGTTTTTGTCATAATGTGCCATCAGTATCTTTCCTAAAGAAGTTGATTTGCTAAGATACGTGCACTTGAATGTAGCTTTTGAGATTCCTGATCTGCTTCGTCGATACTAGAGTTGACTTTATCTTTGTGTGCACATCGCGATAGAGTATCTTTTGAATCCTTATGATGAAGGGTTGTTTCCAATACATGGTCAATATGAGAATTGGATATCATGTGTGGAGGCATGGATGGAGTGTGTTTGGGGATAAGAGATGGATTGGTTGATAGTTTGGAACCTTCAACTCTCCAAACTTGGGAAGATGAGCAATGATGGGTGGATACGAAAGTGTGCATGGAATTAGCACCAACTACTTGATACACTTTGTACGTTGCTTGAAAAGCTTGCTTTTGATTTTGTGGACATTTTTGATGGATAATTTTCCCTTTTTTATTTTGCCCCATAGTTTCCTTGACTGATGGAGTTTGATAGGGATAATCTTTCTTCGTATTCTTTGGTATCCATGTGTATTTGATTTTTCCATTATGCTTCCCAACTTCTTTTTCTTTGATAACATTCTTTGTACTTTGGTTCAATTCTTTCTTTTGACGTTGGTCCCAATTCATGGATGGGGTGATGGGTGGATGAAAATTTGTGATGTGGTTGGTTGTAGTATTGAAACTAGTTTCATCATAAGGACTCTTCGTGCTCCCTATGTTGATGTTTGCTTAAGATGAAGTTTCCCCTAGTATTGTGGAAGTAGTACCTTTGTTCTTTGATTCTTCCTATTCTGAGATGTCTTGTTCATTAAGCATTCTCTGATAGATAGCCATTGTAGATTATGTTAGTTCGATTTGCTTCTTTGCAACTCTGGAATATCATGTTCTACCTGACATGTCTTTGAGTGGATTGTGAGCATCCATTAAAATATGCAAACACTAAACTTCATGCATGGGTTAGTACCTACAAATTCCTCAAAAATACTCCTATGAAATACCATGTAAATGCTTCAAAATGCAAAAAAGAACAAGAGAAATCTAGAAATATTTTAAAAGCATAACATATACCTATTCCATCTTGGATTGGTGTCAAATGTGCAAATGACCCTTGCCCAATCCTTGCTCAAAAACTAAAATAATGAGATGAAATGGAGATGAAGAGAAAAATTAGTTCTCAAACCAAGAGAGTAACTTTGCATGAAGATGTAGATGGATTTGATAAAGAATGAGGCCTTTATTTATAGATTTGCTTGATGAAAGATTGGCCAAATGGATGAATGTGGGACTAAATGTAAACCAATGAAAAGAGGCCACTTGTCAACTTGCCATAGGTTGAGGGATGTGCAAGTTTTGGCCAATGTGCCCAAGAGAGGGAGTTTCAAATTCAAATTTGTGAAATAAATGTTGAGAGGGGGACATGAAAATGAGAAGTTAATGCAATGTTGGAAGGGACAAGTCAACTTGTCATATTTTCAAACTTTAGGGAATATTCTATTTTTTATGCCAAGTTTGAAAGAAAATAAGGTTTTTAATAAATCAATAAATTGATTTATTTGTGCAAGTGGGAATATTTAGAGGATGTGATGGGTGGTTAGGTTAGTTTAATCAGGATTAGATTAGTTTAATGATGATTAGGATATTTGAACCCTTTGACTTGAATATTTAGATTTATTTAAATCAAAAGGGGAGAAATATGAATTTGGGATTTAATTAAATGAATGTTTGATTTATTTAATTAAAGGGATGATGCAAATAAAGGTTAATTAATGAAGTGTTAGGATTTAATTGATTTATTTAAATGATGTAATGATGAAGTGGATTTATTTAATTTGAAGGATGAAATGAAGGTTGTTTGTTTAAACTATTGGATTGACATGTATGCATATTTTGCATGTCTACATTTTGCCCCTCTTTGAAGCAATGTACTTGTTGCATTGGTTCAAAGAATAAACTTGCTGTGATCAAAATTCAAAAAAATTCTAATTTTTTTGGTTGCCCCAAGGGAAAGTACACTAGTACATTGCCCCCTCGAGAGATCGAGCGAAAATATTCGATTTGAGGGTTGATCTCATGATAAATAGGTTCAAAATGGATGGTTATGGATGATGATGCAAATGAGATGATTTTAAGATGCTTAGACTAATAGATCTATATTATGATGATGATTATGTTGTGATTATGCAAATGTGATTATTTTAAGATGCTTAGACTAATAGATCTATATTGATAATGATTATGTTGTGATTATGCAAATGTGATGATTTATGAGATGCTTAGACTAACAAATCTATATTATGATGATGATATGCATGTGATTATGCAAATGTGATGATTTATGAGATGCTTAGACTATCAGATCTATATTATGATGATGATTATGCATGTGAGATGATATGTAGAATACTAATGGTTTGTGGATGTAGGATGGATGCACTGGTGATGATGATTAACTATTCATGTTGTGATGTTAGTGTAGAAAATAAGACATTAGATGATGACAAGAGGATCCAACAAGCCAAATTTATGAGATATGATGATGATGAAATGATGATGAGAAATGGATGATTTCCTTATTAAGGATTGGGATTTTAAAAGGGTCACTTACCTTACATTTCATTACACATGTAGATATGATGCATCAAGGTATAAAGAACCATGATGGAGTTGTACCTAGTGTGATGGACTTTGACTCAACAAACAAATAGGAGTATTCTTATTCACACCTGACATATGGAAACCTCGCTAGGATTCACTTTAGAAGTTTCAAACATCTCAGACCAAAACACAGAAAGGTATAACCAATCAATGCAATAGTCAACAAGCTATCCAAAACATCCTCTATACATATCTAACAAAGAAAGTATTCACCAAGGTTATTTTACAAGAACATCCAACAAGCATAGCAGATAAAAGGATAATGATCGTTGCCCCATTCCTATCTCTCTAAATCCTTCATTTGGATATCATCGAGAGGTCATTGGACTGAGTGCAATAAGATAAGTCAAAAGACAAAGATAAAGCACACAAACAAGTTGATGTTCTTCAATACCGCTAACCAAAAGGGAATGTGTTTTTAAGGATAAGAACTGAAACTATTGCCAAAAGATAATGCCCATTGTAGGAAGGATACATCCTAGGACATGTTAGTGTATGGCGGCATGTCATTTCATTTATCCAAAGTGCTCTTTCTGATAAATAATTCCCCTTGTAGGAAGGATACATCCTAGGACATGATGTTCTCAGATGATTGATATGGGACTATTTGGATGATGGACTATCGACACAAAGAATTGACCAACTTACTTACATACTGACTTAGACTTGAGACTTGACATTTTTGAGTTGTATTTTTAAGCTGCTAGACTTGTTTCTAACTATTTCACCAAAGGTTGAGAATGATGATCAATTTATTATGGATGGTGTTATTGCGGGTGCAAGTGAGATGAGGTGGATGGATTTTTTCAAATATTTGGATGTTTTTGGAATTTTGCAATGTTTTGAGGCTGTTTTTGGTACTTTTTCAAGATTTTTTAAATGTTTCAATTTTTTTTTTCCAATGTTTTTGGGGTTTTCTAAAATATTGACCAAGAGACTAACCTAAGGACCTATCCTAGGGGTCTCGGGGATTGATCAATAGATTAGCCTTGCCTATGTTATACACGCAGAGACCACGTAGTTCGACTAAGGACTTGACTGATTTACAAATGGAGATATACATGATCAAATGTCAGCTTATTATGACAAACTCCTAAAGGACTGACCTAAGTGTCTTAGGGGATGATCAAAGATCAACCTTGCCTACGTTCAAGCTCAGAGATGACGTAGTTCGACAAGACGACTTTGTTTTTGACCTTTTGACCAACTTTTTGACTTGTTTTTGGATTTTGATATGTTTTGATGTTTTTCGATTTTGTGCTTTTTTGATGTTTTTGGATTTTCTAATGTTCTGATGTTTTTGGATTTTCTGATATTTTAATGTTTTTGGATTTTTTGATTTTCTAATATTTTTAGATTTTCTAATTTTGTAATGTTTTTGGATTTTCTGATTTTCTAATGTTTTTTCATTTTATGATTTTCTAATGTTTTTGGATTTTTTGATTTGAGGATTTTAAGATCATATACGAATCTAATTCGATAAGAACATGCCCCCAACGTGATGCACTAGACTACTCCAATAAAAGTAGGACAAACTGACCTTAAGGATGGGCCAAGTAGTACTAGGAGGGATCATGATACGAAAAGAGGACCAAGCCATGGTGTGGATATGAGTGGATGAGTGATGGATGGAGACCTGAATGCAATGGATGATGGAAGCAAAATGGATGGATGATGTCGAACAAGCCATAAAGATCCTGGTGGATGGAAGGTACTTATTTACACAAGGCACCTATTTTCCAGGTTTTTGCCAAGGTACTTGTCCAAAGTGCCACCGAAGTGGTTTTCACTAGAAGACAATTTTTTTCTCTTTACTATTTTTTTCATCCATTTTCTGATTTTTTTGGATTTTTTGTTTTATACCTTGAAAGATTTAGGCATAATTTTTTTTGAGATGGGAGCTATTTATGGGCTCCTGTAGATGTTCCCCTTCGAGTTTTGATAACTGATATTCCCCTGATTTGTAACTTGCTGTGATGACGAATGGTCCTAGCCAATTGGGCTCAAATTTTCCTTTGTTGCTTGGGTTTGGGACATTCTTCTAATTTTCTTTTAAGACTAGTTCTCCAATTTGGAATTTCCTGCTTCTGATTTTTTTATTGTAGCTTGGTTTGAGTCTATTTTGATAGACTTGCAAATGATTTAAAGCATCTATACATCTCTCATCTAGTAGCTCGAGCTCATTTAGTCTTGATACTCTGTATTCTTCATCTATGATGAGGTTTTATTGTGATATCATGAGGGATGGGATCTCGATCTCTATGGGGAGTACTGCTACTGATCCGTAGACCAAGGAGAAGGGGGTGGTGCTAGTGGGTGTGTGGATGTTGGTTCGATAAGCCCAGAGGGCGGGATTAAGCTACAGATGCTAGTCACAACCTACGTCATTGACTATTTTCTTGAGGATTTTCAAAATGGTTTTGTTTGTAGCTTCTGCTTGGCCATTGCCTTGGGGATAGTATGGGGTGGAGAAGTGATGCTAGATTTTAATTTTTTTGCAAAGGTTATAGACATCCTAATTCTTGAATGGTGTCCCATTATCTGAGATAATGGCTTGTGGAACACCATAGCGGCATATGAGATAGTTTAGGATGAACTTAGAAATTTTCTTCCCAGTTATATACGTCATGGGTAAGGCCTCCACCCACTTAGTAAAGTACTCAGTTGCGGTTATGATGAATATGTGGCCGTTAGATGAAGTGGTGTGATTTTCCCAATGAGATCGAGTCCCCACTACAAAAAAGGCCATGTTGTGAAGATAGGATGAAGCTCTTGAGCTAGAGCATGGATGAGGTCCCCATGCTACTGACATTGTAGACATGTTTTTGGCATGATCATGTGCTTCTCTTTCCATTGTGGTCCAATAATACCCCATCCTCTGTAGTTTCTTAGCTATGGTCATTCCACTCGAGTGCGAACCACAGATACTGTTATGTACTTCAGTTAGAGTGGTCAATGCCTCTTCAACATTTAGGCAGTGTAGTAGGGTTCCTTCTATGCTCCTATGATATAGGGTATCTCCTAGGATGACGAATCTAGATTCCTTTTTTATGAAGGTTCACTTTAGGTTTGAGGGTAAATCGGCAGGTGTGACTCCTATGTGAAGGTATGTATAGATTTCATGGTACCAAGGATCACCATGACCAATGATTTCACACACGAATTCTGATTCTGGTACCTCAAATGTAGGAAGGAGAAGCTATACTATCAAAAATTCATATTTTGGAACATTGTTGGGGATGTCCAGTAGGGACCCAATTGTTGCCATGGCATCTGCTGCTCTGTTGTTGGCTCTACGAATCAACTAAAATGTGATTTCGATGAAGGATTCCTTTAGAGTCTCCACCAATTTCTTGTATGGAGTGAGCTTGTTGTCCTTGGTCTGATATTCATCATTGACTTGATTTATGATTAATTGGGAGTCTCTGTAAACTTTGAGAGCCATGATGTTCCACTGCACTGCTATTCTGAGACCTATGGTCAAAGCGTCGTATTCTAAAATTTTATTTATGCAAGGAAATGCTAGTTTGTAGGACCTTGATATGCAATCCCCTTGTGGTGTGATAAAGAAAACACCAGCTCCTGATCCATGTTGTGTGTATGAGCCATCAAAGTATAGTTTCTAGTGGTTAGCTACGTTAAGGTTGAAAATAGATTCATCTGGAAACTTTGAGACAAGAGGATTCTAAAAAGAGATAGGTGCTTCTACCAGGTGGTCTACGATGACTTGTCCCTTGATTGCTTTCCTCTCCACATTGGATTGGTGTCAAATGTTAAAATGACCCTTTCCCAATCCTTGCTCAAAAATTGAAATGATGAGATGAAATGGAGATGAAGAGAAAAATTAGTTCTCAAACCAAGAGAGTAACTTTGCATGAAGATGTAGATGGATTTGATGAAGAATGAGGCTTTATTTATAGATTTTCTTGATGAAAGATTGGCCAAATGGATGAATGTGGGACTAAATGTAAACCAAGGAAAAGAGGCCACTTCTCAACTTGCCATAGGTTCAGGGATGTGCAAGTTTTGGCCAAAACTGCACAAGAGAGGGAGTTTCAAATTCAAATTTGTGAAATAAATGTTGAGAGGAGGACATGAAAATGAGAATTTAATGCAATGTTGGAAGGGACAAGTCAACTTGTCATCATTTTCAAACTTTAGGGAATATTCTATTTTTTATGCCAAGTTTGAAAGAAAATAAGGTTTTTAATAAATCAATAAATTGATTTATTTGTGTAAGTGGGAATATCTAGAGGATGTGATGGGTGGTTAGGTTAGTTTAATCAGGATTAGATTAGTTTAATGATGATTAGGATATTTGACCCCTTTGACTTGAATATTTGGATTTATTTAAATCAAAAGAGGAGAAATATGAATTTTGGATTTAATTAAATGATTGTTTGATTTATTTAATTAAAGGGATGATGGAAGATAAAGGTTAATTAATGAAGTGTTAGGATTTAATTGATTTATTTAAATGATGTAATGATGAAGTGGATTTATTTAATTTGAAGGATGAAATGAAGGTTATTTGTTTAAACTATTGGATTGACATGTATGCATATTTTGTGTGTCTAAATTTTTCCCCTATTTGAAGGAATGTACTTGTTGCATTGGTTCAAAGAATAAACTTGTTGCGATCAAAACTCAAAAAAATTCTTATTTTTTCATTTGCCCCACTGGAAAGAAGTACACTAGTACATTTCCCCCTCGAGAGATCGAGCGAAAAGATTCGATTTGAGGGTCGATCTCATGATAAATAGGTTCAAAATGGATGGTTATGGATGATGATGCAAATGAGATGATTTAAAGATGCTTAGACTAACATATCTATATAATGATGATGAATATGCTATGATTATGCAAATGTGATGATTTATGAGATGCTTAGACTAATAGATCTATATTATGATGATAATATGCATGTGATTATGCAAATGTGATCACTAAAAAGTGGCTCTTAATGTATGGTGAGTTGATCATCGGATGGGGTGAAAACATCTTCAAGGTGCTCATCGATGGAGAGATCTCGATCATTGTTTTCAACAATTGTGGTGGAGGGATTTCCAATGTCCTTAACGATAGGGTCAAATGATGTTGACATTTCTTGAATTGGATCATTGTCGAGTATTGTTGCTGGATTTTGATCATGATTGAAAAGTGACTCTTGACATATGTTGATTTGATCATTGGATGAAGTAGACATAGCTTCAAGGTGCTCAATGATGGATTTATTTCAATCCTTGTTCTCAATAGTTGTCATTTTTTGTATTTGTGCTTGTGCTTGTTGGGTAGCGTGAGAGGCTTGGGCAGCTTGAGAGGCTTGTTGCAATTGTTGAGCTCGTGTTGCTTGTTGCATGGCTAGATATTGTTGGATGGCCTTTTGGTAAGTCTGGTGAGCTTTTAGCGCAATGTTATATTGTCTTGTTGCATTTGGTTTTGGTGGTAGTGGTGGTGGATTTAGAATTGTATTGGATGTAGTGACAAGTTGTTGAGATGCTTTTGGAGTGATCGTGATAGTGAGGAGTTGAGATGTGATAGGTGTGGGAGTGGTGGTTGGGATGATTGAAGTGATAGGGATGGTTGGAATGACCGAGGTGATAGGTCTTTGGGAGACAATGTTTTGATTTTTTGGGATCATCATTGTTGCTTGATTGAATACCATTTGTTGGTGCGAAGTCGATGATATATTCAAAGGATTTGATGTGATAGCTTGGTTGGTGTTGGGTGGATTGATTTAGATGGAGTGATTGGTGCTAGGTAAAGGGGGAAGCCCTAAACCAAGGAATGATGTTGATATGGGTAATGGTGGTGGAGATGTCTCTTGGCACAATAACTCAACTATTTTGGTAGGTGTAGCAATTTGATCTCGCCAAATTTGATCTTGATTTCGATCTTGACTCCCTTGATATAGTTGATTTGGTTTTTGTTCAAGCAGATTTGGGGTGCATACTTGTGGTTTTTGAATGGGATCATGGACAAATTGATTTTGGACATTTTTCTGACTTGGGATGATGTTTAGATTTGGCATGATAGGTTGAAATTGAACATTGTTGATGTTGGAAATCACATTGCCTTGTTTTAGGTAACTTTGATTTTGCATGGTGTTACCTTGACTTGGATTAATACATGGAGTTGTTAACATCTTGTTTGGACTTTGAACAACATTTCTATGATTCACAAACATATTTATCCAAAAAATTTCTAGATTCATGTTTGGTAAAGTTGTACTTGGTACATTCACATTTGGCATGTAGGGATTTGATGAGATGACATTGTTTGTTTGGTTGATGGATTTGTAGGTTTGAATTTAGATCTACCATCAGGAAATGTGTCCCAAACTTAGATTTGGGTATACTCACATTTTTTGTACTATTGAAATTTGTCGAAGGTAATGATCCCATGTATGGTTTGTATAGATGTGAGTGTTGATAATCAATTAGCATTGTAAGGCTTTGATAGATTAGTTGACTTGGATTACTCATGATGTATGGATCAAGTTTATATTCCATGTTCCTCTTGTGTTTTTACCTTGTTGTAAAAGTGACCTCTAAGGTGTTTATGTTGGTTCTTAGTTGTGTTCTTATTGGTTTGTCCTTGATGACAAATTTTAGCTTTGAGTATCTATCGGCATGAATTTTACGTGGTTTTGGCGACAAAGAAAAGGTCTATCAACATGAGTATTTTTCACTAGGGAAAGGTCTCTCCGAATGAGTCAGGTCTCACTGACTAATACATGAGGTGGTTCATTGGCATTATGTCTTGGAGAGTTTGAATTGTTACATCGACCGACTGGCACATTAAAGATTCACTTCAGCTAGACATGCTGCTTTCAGTGTGAAGTCATAGTGATTGTACATTTTCACACCAACCGGTGGCAGGAAGATACATATCGGTAAGAGTTAGGGTTATCGAAGTGAGGTCTTGGCAAGTGACCTTCAGTCTCACTGACATTACACATGGAGTTTCACAGGGAAACTTTCGACAAGACTTCTCCTTTGTTTCGGTGATAGAGGGTGGTCCCTATTGGTAGGAGTTATACCATCGGTATAGGGTCACAGTGAGATTGTTATGTCTCACCGACTGGAGGATGAATGGGAACACATCGGCAAGAGTTGCAGCATCAATATAATGTCATAACAAACCTTGTGGGTCTCACCGATGGAATACAAATGGACCTTGTCGGCATAGGCATTGAGTTGTCTTGGCAAACAGAATGATCACATGGGCTTTCGGTAAGACACAGGATGCTCTATGAGAAGTCACCCCGACTATGAATTGTCTCAGTGATACTGGATGAAAGGATGACTTTCAGTAAAACAAAGAATTATCTACAAACGTCTCCTCGATAGCATAATGTCACAATGAATCATAAGAAATAAAAGGGCTTTCGGTGAAACATAATGTGGTCTGCGAGAGGTCTTCCTGACTTCACTGGGTCATGGTGAAAGCAAATGAGGAAATGGCAATGTAGCTCAAATGAGGTCTTAGCGAAACACAAAGAACACGGGGTGACTAACAACGTTATAATTGCCTTTGGCATAACATTACATCGATGGAAAAATGGATACTTCTTGGCAAGACGTTGGACTTCGATAGGAATACAGGGTTGTCTTAGCAAATAATTAACGAAGACTCAAACACTATGGCCGCCATCATGAGAAGTTTAAGTTTTTTTTCACAGTTGTTTGTAATTGTAGTTGTTGGTTGTACCAGTTTCATTAGTGGATTATGGAGGCTTTACTTGGTGCGTTTCTTACTGGAAGTTTTGTAAAAGTAGAAAGAATAATGAACACAACCCAAAATGGTATTGGTTTGTTTTTTAATCTACATCTTCAAACATTTTGCATGAAATGGATTAGTGGGTTATTGAAATCTCTGTCAGAATATCATGCTATATCATGATGGCTTCAGCTTAAGTGTATTGGGAATGTAATGCCTACATTCTTTTGGACTTTCATTAGTTTTAGATTGTGGGTATTTGTGGTCTTTGAGATTCTATCAGTTATACTTTATATTCTCCTTAATCTTTGCAGATTTTTTGTTTTTTGATCATGGGTTTTTAGAGATTTAAGTTTGAAATTTAGGGTTTTCTGGAACAATCGAATGGGCATTTGGGTTATCAAAAATTAGTGTTCAAGACGGCTCTTAGCTGGGTGAAACGACTCTTGTTTGTTCAATTGTTACTCCTAAAGACAGTTACTTATCTGGCATTTAAATCAAAAAGAGCTATCTTTACTCTATGCTCCTTTGACCATGAAATTCTTTAAGTCTTGATACCTAAAAGGATGTATAAATAAAAGCAAAAAACTCTTTTCTGTTATGTTGTTGTAATTATGAGATTATCATTCCTTGGTTGTATGGAGATGTATGAATAAAATCTGTAATAAAAATTTGAATAACAAGATGTAGAGATATATTGTAAAATTATTTTCTATGTAATATTTTAATGATTCAATTTTTGAATTCTTAGGGTATTAGGTAGACGAGAAAAATAGAGAGTTATGAGCTTAACTGAAAACAGAGAGATCCTCTGAGATATTTTTATTGTTCTGAAATATAATTTGAGGGGTTGGTACTCCTTGAAATAGATATCTCTAAATGAGGGGTTGGTGCTCCTTGAGTGGGTGCTCAAAAATCAGCCTATAAGGCATTGTGAACAGTTCAAAAGATTAAGCCTAGAAGGCATTTCAGGAGTGGTTTTTATACCCCAGGAGGGTTTTCCACTCGGAAAATTCTTGTGTCTCTTTGTTCTTCTGAGTTCTCACTGCTTGACTGTCTTGTTGTTATTTTAGTTCATTGTTTCGTTATTACTTTTCTCAATTCTGTTTATGAATGATTACATTCAACTCATGAATGCTTTAATCAGAGTATATTGAGAGCAAATCTAAGCTATGTTTTTGAATTTTAGAAAATTGGTCAAATTTGTTAAGACACTGATTCAAACCCCCCTCTCAGTGTCATTTTAACTCCAATAGTTTAGGACCAATGATGAGATGAAGGATGAAAATGGGTGAATGATATGAGTGTCAAATGTTTAGGGACTTTGGATCAATGCTAGACTGAGGGCTTGATTTTGATTGGTTTGATTGGATAATGAAATTGTAAACGCTAAGATGTTGGATGTGATCTTAGGATGAACTTGTTCAAAGGGGTGCCAATTTAACTAGAGGTATGAGAAAGGATGCATTCCCATACTCCTAACTAAACAAGGTGATTTTGATTTTGATGATTTACCCAAGTCTAGAATGATGTTTCCAAAGCTCTAAAGTTGTTTGGTGGGATGGATTTTGATAGATATTTGGGATGGATGAAGTGTTTTATTTGGTCCTAAATGAACCTAGGAAGGACTTTTTTACGAGACCAAGATAGTGAAGAACATGCCTTTCTCTAAGAATAATTCAAAATCAAAAGACTAATTTTTGCATGAAAACCATATGACCAAAAGATGGCAAGCACATGTGTGGGGTCCAATTGATTCAATCTTTGCTTAATGGGTTATTTTTATCACAAGCACACTTCTTGCTTAGTTTTCAAATTGAATGTCTATGTCTCAACTTTCCCCTTATCCCGCAAAGTGTATTATGCAGAAACAAAGAAAATTTGAGGCAAAAGTTACCTATTGTTAACCTTAGTAGGAGAAAATTGAGATGAAACACAAAGCTTAGAAGCCTCTAAGGATATGAATCCCAAGGGCAAGCAATAACATGTCAAGTTTTTCAAGGATATTTTCCTCTCCTAAAGGGTTTGCAATTTTGATGATTTGTTGAATGTTGGTTTCGATGTTTTGGATACAAAGCACTATGTTTTCAAACCAAGAACAAGTAAAATCCTATGGATATGAAATACAGTATTTGTTGAGTCCCCACTTAGACAATTCTAGCTACACTTATCCTTAGTGAATGGTTAGATGCTTGACCCCTCTGGCTCCCCTCCATGACACTCACTTATATGGGGCAGCCAAGCATCAACACCCATAAAACTCGCATGGCATGTTTTTCATTTCTACTAAAGACTGTAAAAGTGTGGGGTGGCTTTAGAATGACCATTCTTGCAGCAACAAATAGATCAAAGGATTTTGGCCAATTCTAGAACATGGGTTTTAATAAGAACTTTACGTTCGTGGAGATTGACCCATACAATGAGTCCCCTTTCGGATCCATCTCATTGGAATCAACTGTGTGATATTGGAGTTTACTCCAATACCCACATTTATATCCCAGTTGAAAATAATCTTGGCTTTAGAGTGTTACCAGTTGAGTCGTTCCCTTCGGTGAGTACTTTTTCCCCAAGGGAGGCCCTCTAGGATAAACAAAAGCGAGTAAAGACAAAATCCGTAACTCGATCAATCTTTGATGGCAACAAAGAGAGAATATACGCAAAAATTCCCCCACTCACACTCACACAAGATTTTGTTCAATTTTTAAACCCAAATTGAAGTGTGGAGGTGATTGCTTTCTCTCAACCTAAAATCATGAAAAAGGCCTTTTGATTCTCAAGATCACTATAAAGCACGAGAGAAGCGCATATGTCCTTTTTCAATGATGATAGTTCAAGTAAGATCTCACAAAACAATGTAGCACATGTTCATTTTAGATCCCACAAAGCAATAATGAGTTCGTTTTAGAGCACCAAAAGATAAATGATAGACATTTTGTTGAATTTGTTAAACAAATAAACAAACTCTAGTATGTTGTGATCCTAATGTTCATTTTAGCCCTTGCAAGAAAAAAATTGAAAGCTTTTGAAGTGTTAATTTTAAAGCCCCAAAAGAGATGTGAGTTGGTTTAAAATAGAAAACTAAAGCACAAAAAAAAAATCCTTAAGCATTTAAAAACGCTTTGTGGATTTCAAGTTTTAATGCTCAAATTTCTTCCAAATTTCTTCAAAGATCTCTTGCAAGATTTTTGTGCAAACAAAAAATCCCTCCTCTTTGCTTGTCTTTTTCCTTCGTCTTCCTTCCTTGTTTTCATTTTTCTTTTCTTCCTTTCTTTCCTATAAACAATCATAAATAAGGGTTATGCATGCCTTTCCAAGGGGTAAAAAGAATAATGAAATACACAAGATATGCAAATAAATGAGTTTATTATGATAAAAGATAACTCTATACTAGATGTCAATGTGTTCTTGATTTGTACCTTCTTTCAATCATAAATGGTTGGTCCATATTAAAAATATTTTCCCTTTTGATCCAAAGATATGACTAAAAATTTAAGCATCTAACAATGGTCTTCGAAAACAATGATTTTCAAAAATAATAAGCCAACACCTTGATATGTCTAAAATTTGCAAATAATCCAACGTTGCTTCATATTTTTATACACCACTTATTCACATGCTATTTTAATTCCTTAGTCTTCCTATTATAACTTCCATTACCATTTCATTCAAAAGAAGGCTGCTTACAAAGGCCCCAAAAAAAAGATAAAGGAAATACACACCGTGAAAGATTAAAACCCTGTAATTCAAAGCAAAATTAATGAGGTGTAATTGGCAGACATAAAAGCATGTGTATAAGATAGAAGAAAGACAGAATAACAATAAATGTGAGAATGGTGGGGCAAGAGAGGTCGTTAGGTTGACACGGAAACAATTTAATGTCCTTTCATTTCAATATTCATTCTAGCCGCTCAATTCAGAAAACAAATCTATCAGGAAGTTAAGGCCTTCGGTGGTGGCAATTGTGCATGCATCCGTGTTATTTTGTGTTTGATTTTGGATGTTGATGTAACTTTACTGCAACTTGGTGGCCTCAATTCTACACCATAGACAATCACTTCGCATTAACTTTTAACCATTTAATATTAAACCTATGATCTATACTATTCATGTGTGTACGCATTTGGCATGTGAGATTGGGAACCGTAGGATGATGTTGGTTGGCTTCATATCAAGAAAGAGTTGACTGCGCTGAGAAGAGCTTATTGGTTTAAGGATCCCTCCACTTGCTCTTTTCTCAAATCTCCTAAAAACTACATTGTTCCACACAGAGATTTCATTGCTGGTACCACTCGTTCAGCTTTAGGAGACCAGGTGAAGGGAATACTTCATAACTAGACTAGAATAGACTACAACAATGTAATAAGCCATGAAGAATAAAATTGTGATAGAGTTTTTAAGATGTATCCAGATATTAAGGAAAAACACCACACTTAAGACCTATCCACATGCCTACCCAAAGCCGCGCAATTATGAAAGTTTATGTTAACCAAAAGCTGACAAAAGCTTGAATCGACATATAAAGATGGATCATAGAGCTTAATGCATGTAAGTAACATCATTTTTGAAACAACAAATAGAAAATGCACAGCTCAGGGAAATAGAAATTAAAGTCTTTTTGCAGCGCCTCTAATATAAACGGGGAGCAAAATTCTCTTATTCCTAGAAATGATAAATCAACGCACTAAGGAATTTAAGGAAAGGCATCATACTTCAGCTTCTGATAATAATAAATGTAGATCCAGTAAATCATGGATTTACCACAACTCTTTGACCTCCAATCTTCAGGTGAACCTATAAACCAAGAAGCATCTCGTCATTTTGTGTTGCTCCACAGACCACCCGCGCATGATGCATGTCAGTTGTTGGACAGGAAAATGTGTTTCTCATAGCACTCTAGGCTTTTAGATGATCAAAAGGTTTTGTCAATATATCAACTCTCATATTCTGACATAAAATATACACAAAGTTGGTACCTTCTGTTGCGGCAACCCTCTAGATTCTAAACCAAGTTTCTTCTACCCTTGTACATATGTATGCAAAAGAAAAAAAAGTGGACGTGTAGACAATGAATGTGAACTATGAATCGACAAGGCATGTGGATGTAATTTAAATGTGGAAGAATAGACAAGTCATGTGAACTATTTTACATAAATGCCTCAAGGAAAATGTGGATGTATAGACCACACATGAGAGCTATTTCTTTCCATCGGCTTGAGAGATGTGGTCTAAATGAATTGGGTTGATTGTGAGACATTCACAAAATAGATTTTGATACTTTTTAAGTAAATATAATTCACAGATGTAAAGCTAGATTCCACCATTATTTCCAGCGCCTACACTGGCTGCGCACGGATGTGAGCTTTGAAAGAGGGTATGGATGTCTAGCAAAGCAAGGTCTATCACCATTATGTGGATGTTTTGACAGAATGCCTTAATCAAATTTTATCTCATGGAATGTACTAGTTGCAGGGTGTGCACAAAATAGGCTTTAGAAATTTTCAAGCAAATGACATTGATAGGTGTAAGGTCAAACTTTCCAATCAAGAAGCTTTCCAGCAAATGCATTTATATGCATAAAAATAGACGTCTAAGAGACCTTTAGGCTCATGCAATTAGCAAGGGTAAAGAAAAATTTAAATGCAATGCAATGATTGCAGGTCCTATGCAAAACATATTTCAAAAGGCATAAAGCTGATTGCTAAAACTAGAATGCAATGACTTTAAAACTTTTAAAACTAAATGCATTTAGCAAACTTAAAATTGAATTCCATTGCTAAAACCAGAATACGATGTTGTTTTCAAAAGACTTTAAAACTAAATGGATTTAGCAAACGTAAAACTGAATTCCACAGGTATAAAGTTGATTGCTAAAACCATAATGCATTTGCCCTCCTTCTAGTGCCATTATGTGGTTGCTAAATCTGCAAATATTTCAACCTTGGTGAACATTAGTAATAATACCAAATCAAATACATCAAATCAAGCATCCATATGAGATATTCAATCATGCTAAACAAACAAAGTGATAAAATACCAAAGACTAAGCATGCTCAAACCTATCCCATAGTGGATTGGTGCTTCTATGGAAAGAATCACTTTCCCAATCCTTTGCTAAGCTCCATGATGTTGATATGAAAATACTATGAAGATGGGAAAAATTAGCTCTCAAATTGAAGAGAGTAACCTTGCATGAGAGTTGTAGATCAAGTTGTGGAGGATTTGATGATGAATGAAGCCCTCCATTTATAGAATATTTTGATGAGAGAAATAGCTAAATGGATGAATGTGGGACAAAGATTGGACCAATGAGAAGAGGCCACTTGTCAACTTGTTATAGGTTGGAGGATGAGCACATTTTGGTCAATGTGACAAAGAGGGGGAGATTCAAATTTGAATTTGAGAGATAAATGTTGAGTTTGACCTTTGCAAGGGACACGTAAGAGACATGTAAGACCTATTAAATTCCTCGTTGGATGTACATTTCAACTTTCTTTTGAATTCAAATTTGAGGGAATATTCCTCAAAGATGCCATGTTGATGGAAAATGTTGATTTTATAAATGAATTAAAATGATTTATTGGTACAAGTGGGAAAAGCTAGAGGATGTGATGGGTGGTGTGGATGTGAAAATCTACATATGGTTAGCATTTTAAAACCAAACTAATCATTAACATCCCTATGAAATTACTCCACATGCTAATAATGCAATCAAAGCAAAAAAGATCTAAGTAGATAAATTGAAAGCATATGATGAAACATGGAGCAAATTATATCTCATAGTGGATTGGTGCTATTGTTGAAAATAGCCCTTTCCCAACCCTTGATAGATAAGCTAGTGATGAAATTGCTATGAAGATGGTGGAGTGATGATGAGAAAAATCAATTCTCCTTAAGAGAGTGACTTTACATGAGTAATTGTGGAGATGATTTGTGGAGTTGTGGACAAAATCAGTTCTCAAATGAAGAGAGTGACTTTGCATTAGCTTTGTGGATGATTTTTTGAAGAATGATGCCTCTATTTAAATATTTTCAAATGCTAAGAGTGCAAAACATGGAGGATGTGGGACTAAATGTAGACCAATGAAAGAAGGCCACTTGTCAAGTTGTGATAGGCTGAGGGTTGTGCAAGATTTGGGAAATGTTCCCAAGAGAGGGAGTTTCAAATTCAAATTTGTGCAATGAATGTTGAGTTTGACCTTTGCAAGGGACATGTAAGAGACATGTAAGACCTATTAAATGCCCTATTAGATGTACATTTCAACTTGCTTTTGAATTCAAACTTTGATGGAAATTCCTCATGGATGCCATGTTGAGTGAAAATGTTGATTTTAATAAATCAATAAATGGATTTATTGGTGCAAGTGTTAAAATCTAGAGAATGCAAGTGGTTAGGATTAGCATTTAATCAAGATTAATTAGCTAGGATGATGATTAGGATGAGTTTGACCTCTTTGACTTAGATATTTGATTTAATTAAATCATAAAAGGAGAAATATGAATTTTGATTTAATTAAATAAAAGGCCTGACTTATTTAATTAAAAGGATGGTGATGTTAGGATCAAATTGATTTATTTAATTTAAATTGATAACTTTAGGAGTTTGAACAAATAAACTTGATTTATTTATTTGATGAGCGAATGTGATTCATAATGTCAATTTGACATGTCTACATTTTGCCCCTCTTTGAAGCGATGTACTTGTTGCATTGGTTCAAAGAATAAACTTTCCGCGATCAAAATTCAAAAAAAATCTTTTTTTTTGGATGCCCTAGTGGAAAGAAGTACATTGGTACAGGTGGTTAGATTAGGTTAATCAGGATTAGATTAGCTTAGGTGATGATTAGTTGATTTTGACCCATTTGACTTGAATATTTGATTTATTTAAATCAAAAGGGATGGAAAATGCATTTGGGATTTAATTAAATGAATGTTTGATTTATTTAATTAAAGGGATGATGCAAGATAAAGGTGGATTAATTTGCATGAGATGAAATTAGAAGATGGTTTATGAAAGATGAAATGTTATGGTTTGAATAAAATTGATTTATTTAATCAAATGAGGTAATGGTAGGCTTAAATCAAATAAAGTTAATTTATTTAATTTAAATGGATGATGAACTTGATTTACCTGATGAGTGGATGGATGTGAATTTGGTTTACTTGATGAATGGCCCTAATTGAATGCATAATGTTATTTTTGCATGTCTTCATATAGAATAAGGATTGTATTGCTACATTATAACTTATTGTGTATAATCAATATAACATATAATATTAGTGTCAAATCTTAAGCATGCAAAAATAGTATAATTTTCAATCACTAATTAAACCTTAATATGAGTTGATCTAAAGTTCCATCATGAGCTCGTAAAGTATTTTACTAACTTAACTTAAGAGTTTCTTGCACATAATATGATTGATTTGTATATGATTATGTCCTATTTTATTTTCATGTTACTAACTAAATATTCATTAGTCATACTGTTTAACAATTATTAAAAATTTAACCAAATCCACTACTCATAACTACTATACCACCAATTGTAATTTGTAATCCAATAAAAATTACATATACCTATAATATTTAATATAGCATGTGTAAACATACACAAATAAATAACACAGTGCTCAAGATTCAATTATAAGACTCATACTAGAAAATCCCTACAAGCATATATGGGGAGCTGACCAAGTGGCCTTTCAATTTTCTTCAATTTCTTTCACTGTATGACAAATTGAAAAAATATTGTGAAATATTCTGCAACTAATTGTTTTGGAAATGTCTTCAATTACGATTTTTTTTTAGCTAGAATCAATTTCGTAAAAAAAAATTGGCCATGAAGTTTCTTAAACTGATATTTTTTTGAATGACAAATAAAGCATAACTTGTCTCTCAGCATTTGAAGCAAACAAAATAAAATTTATATAAAATTTGTTTTGGAAAATGAGGCGAACTTTATTTTGATATCAATCATAAATTACGAATGTGAATAATGTGACAAGAAGAAAGTATTTGCAGATTGAACGATTAAAATTTAGGCTATCAGAAGTGAAAGGGAATTCCACATCAAGAATGACTATTTTTGAAACGGTGGAAGGCTATGTCTTCTTATCTTCGACATCGGCAGTGGTGGGTGAAAAGTTGATGTTCCACATGGTTCTACAGAGATTAACCATGGATGACTTATGGAGGCTTCTGCCCAAACAACCATGCAATTCCAGGCATTTGGTCAGCAATGAAATTATCGTGGTATGGCTAGATGCATTTGAGACCAATGATTTTATTTTGCATGGCATTTTCCAAGCCTTTGATTTGCTCAAGGTAACAATCACCTAATCTTTTTTTCCCGCTTGTGTGTCCACTCAAACAAGTTAAAATATAGAAATTATGGACGTGGGTTCCTCTAGGATGATGGAACTTAATGGATTTCTTACAAATTTCTATTTCTTGAGACAAATTTTTAGTTTAATTCATTTGTATTGCAAGCTTACATATAAAGACGTAAAAGACAAAAGTTCTATGTTGGTATAGTGTTGTATATTATTTATGATTCTAGTGCTAATAATATGAGACATAGAAGTAGAACTCAGAATTCAAGCTAAAAAATTGCACTATACCAACACAGAACTTTTGTCTTTGACTTCTTTATATGTAAGCTTGCGATACTAATGAATTGAACTAAAAAAATCATCACATAGAAAAAAAAGAAAGCCATTAAGTTACTTCGTTCCGGAGGAACCCACGTCAGTAGCTTTTGTATTCTGACTTACATTGAAACATTTTGAGCAGGTGGAAGAGTGGGAATATAAGATTAGGTGGTTGTTGTTACCTTGATAGATCAAGGGATTGAAAAATGTCATGCAAAATGAAGTCATTGGTCACAAACACATCTGGTCGTACCACTATAACACCATTAATGAATAGAGATCTGGAATTGCCTATGAATGTGATTTCAAGATTGTGGCCATGGAAAAGACTTAGGGTCTTGCATTTTGAAGGCCAGAGGTAGAGGAATTCAAATAGTAAAAATTAAAACTTAAAAAATATTTTTCATCAACACAGAGTTGCTCCTCGTAATTTTTTGTTTCTTCACATTCACATTCTTCTGTCAAAAATAATTACATATAAAAAATATATATAGGTAAAAATCACGTGAATATAATTTTCCACGGATGAGGAGGCCCGAAAAAAATTTAATACAAAAATACCTAACTAACTTTTCCCGTCAACACGCATTTAATAAAGCGTCCTTTACAACAATATAAAACTTAAATATTAAATTTTTTGTACTCCAAAATTTTCTGGCAGTGGCGGCTTGGAGAATGTTCCCCGTGGTATCGCAATGGGTAAAACCCATATTGCGATATCGCGGGCAGCGGTTAGTTGACGGCGCAGTAAATGGCGGTAAACAACAGTGGTTAGGATAAAACAAAATACTACGAAAGTCTCCCGCGGTATCGCAATGGTTATTTTATTAATTGCGATATTGCGGGCAACGGCTTGATGACGGCGGTGATTAGGTTTATATTCCAACACTCCCCCTTAAACATAACTGCTTTGTCCACCATGCCCAATCTGTTTCTTTGAAAAATAAAATTATCTCTTCCCAGTGCCTTTGTGAAAATATCTGCACTTTGCTCTTCTGATCTGCAAAATTCTAAAAATATATCACCATTGTTAATTAATTCTCTGATGAAATGATACTTGGTATCAATATGCCTGCTTCTCTTATGAAAGACTGGATTTTTCGAAAGAGCTATGGCTGAATTGTTATCACAGTAAATTTTTGTTGCCTCCATTTGTTCATTTTGCAATTCTTTCAAAATTCTTCTCATCCAGATTGCCTGGCATGCTGCACTTGTCGCTGCCACATATTCTACTTCAGCTGATGAAAGACAGACTATTGGCTGCTTCTTTGAAGACCATGAGACAACTCCAGTCCCAAAAATAAATACATAACCAGACTTGCTTTTTCTGTCATCAATGCTGCCAGCACAGTCACTGTCTGTGTATCCTATGAGTTTGAACTCATATGAACTTGAATACTTAATGCCAAAATTTCTTGTTCCACTTACATACCTTAAAATTCTCTTCCCAGCTTTCCAATGGGTGTCTTTTGGTGTTTCCATATACCTAGAAATCAAACTTACTCCATACATAATGTCTAGCCTTGTGGCAGTGAAATACATGAGACTTCCAACAAGCCTCTTAAACAAAGTTGGATCAACATTAGACCCTCTACCGTCCTTGCTTAGTTTCAGACCTGTCACTGTAGGTGTTGGTGCTGGTTTGCACTTCATCATATTAAACCTTTTCAAAATGTCATTTGCATATTTTGACTATGAAATAAAAATACCATTTTCATTTTGATTCACTTCAATGCCCAGAAAATACTTCATCAGACCTAAGTCTATCATTTCAAATTCTTTCTTCATGTCTGCCTTCAACAAATCAATTAACAAATTGCCAGTGAAAATTAAATCATCAACATATAAGCATACTATCAGTATTTCACCTTCTTCATTCATTTTTGTATACAGTGTGGGCTCACTGCTACATCTATTAAATCCATTCAGCAAAAGATAACTGTCTATTCTTCTGTACCAAGCCCTTGGGGCTTTCTTCAATCCATACAATTCCTTTTTCAATTTGTAAACTTTGTCTTCTTGACCCAGAATTTCATACCTAGGTGGCTGATCCACATAAACTTCTTCTTCTAAATAACCATTTAAAAAGGCTGACTTTACATCCATTTGAGATACAGACCACTTATTTTGAGCTGCTAATGCTAAAATCATCCTTATAGTATCCAATCGTGCTACAGGTGCAAATGTCTCATTGTAATCAATTCCAGGCTATTATGAATAGCCCTTTACAACCAATCTTGCTTTAAGCTTCTGAACTTCATCTTTTTCATTCAATTTGGTTATATAAACCCATTTCACTCCAATGACATCTTTGTCTTTTGGAAGACTGACAAGATCCCATGTCTGATTCTTTTCAATTGCTTCAATCTCTTCATCCATAGCACTTACCCATTTATCATGTTTGACTGCATCTTCAAAATGAACTAGATCTTCTATTTGAGAATAAAATGTAGAAAGAGAAATTTGATCTGAATTATTCTCACCTTCATTTTGCTCATATATATCTCTTATGCTTCTGATTTTCTATCTTCTCAGACTTGCCAATGTAGGATTTGACATATCACTTGAACTTGTGGAATATGGACCTGATGGTCCTACTGTAGATGGTGTTTGTTGTCCTCTTGTTGGACTACTTCCTTGAATGGTTGAGGTTGTTCTTACAGTCGATGCTGGTGTCACTTGTAGACTACTTTGCTGAGCTTGAATGGGAGTGGTAGGAGTCACAATAGTTGGAATATTTGTTGATGCTGAAACTTCATTCTCCTCTTGAGGTATACTGGCTGAAATATTGACTGTCTTCTCTATGCTTCCATCCCATGCTTCATCTTCTACAAATTGTACATCTCTGCTGATTATAACTTTCTTTGTTGTTGGATTATAGAGCTTATAAGCTTTGGATTCTTCACTGTATCCAACAAATATACATTTTTCTCCTTTGTTATCTAGCTTCCTTCTCAATTCATCAGGCACATGTGCATATGCTACACATCCATATACTCTCATGTGAGTAACACTATGTTTTCTTCCTGTCCATGCTTCTTCAGGTACCATATTCATGACACTTTTTGTTGGACACCTATTCATTATATAGGCTGCACAAGATATTGCTTCTGCCCAATATTCATTTGACAAATGTTTGGCTTTCAACATGCTTCTAGCCATTTCCATGATTGTTTTGTTTTTCCTTTCAGCTACTCCATTTTGCTGAGGTGTGTATCTAGTTGTGAACTGCTTGTGAATTCCATGATCTTTGCAAAAATTAAAAAATTCTCTTGAAATATATTCACCACCTCTATCTGTTCTCAACACTTTGATATAATAACCACTTTATTTTTCAACCAAATTCTTGAACTGACGAAACAGATCAAACACTTCATTTTTCTGCTTTAGAAAATAAACCCATGTTTTTCTTGAATAATCATCAATGAATGTCAGAAAATAAAAACTACCACCTATTGAAGGTGTTTGCATTGGTCCACACAAATCTGAATGTATAATTTCCAAAGGGGCTTTTGCTCTAGTTGACTTTCCTGCTGGAAATGATTCTCTATGTTGTTTTCCTAAAATGCACCCTTCACATACCCTTTCTGGTTTTTCTATTAAAGGTAGTCCCTTGACCATGCCTTTCCTATGAAGTAAATTTAAACCTCCAAAGTTAAGATGCCCAAATCTCAGGTGCCATAACCAGTTTTCATCTTTTATCTCAGCTTGAAAGATTGTCTACACTACTGTGTAGTTTCTTCTCTACCCACTTGTGAATTCATTAAGTGTTGTGCTTGAGCATAATTTATATTCAAATCTGGCCTTATCTTTAAGGGAAACATTCTGTTGTTTGTCATTCTGACTTTTGCAATAAGCTGGTTGCTTGGGTATTTGTCTAAAATTGTGCACAAACCATTCTTGAAGGTTACTCTATACCCTTTTTGAACCAGTTGCCCTACACTCATTAAGTTATGTTTCAGACCAGGCACAAAATACACATCTGAAATATACTTTTTCTCCCCCTGTTTAGTTAGAATATTGACATCTCCTTTTCCCTTGACTGACACTTTGTTGTCATTACCCAATGTAACATTAGACTTTACATTCTCATCTAAACTTGAAAACATTTCTAGATTCCCTGTCATATGATTGCTACAGCCTGAATCTAAAAACCATACATCTTTTTCATTTGCTTGAGCAACATTACAAGCTAAAAACATTGTGCTCTTATCTGAATTCTGATTTTGACCTTCTCTTGAAAAATTTGTATTTTGTCTATTATTATCATACTGCTTCTTTCTACACTCATTCATATAATGCCCATATTTTTTACAGTAGTGACATTGGACTTGAGATTTATCATACCTTTGATTTTGTGACTGATTATGTGTTGGGTTTTGGCTTGAGCCTTGATTGCTACCTCTTCCACTTGAGCTTGATAGACTGTATCTTTCACCTCTGTAAGAGTTTCTTCCTCTTCCTCTTGATCTACCTCTGCCTCTTCCTTGACTGACTGAAGCCTGAGTTTTGAAAGCATGCTCCAGTGATGTATCTGCTGACCTTTTCAGCTATGTTCATGAGAAATTAGAGATGCATACAGCTCATCAACTGAGAACTGTGAGAGATTCTTTGTCTCCTCTATAGCAACTACAACTGGTAGAAATTTTGTGGGAAAACTCCTTAAAATCTTTTCAACAACTCTGGTATCTTCCAGATTCTCTCCATGAGACCTAATTTGATTAACCACCCCAATGACTTGGGTGTAGAATGAATCTACAGATTCATTGTCCTTCATACATATTGTTTCAAAATCTCTTCTCAGCATTTGTAGCTTTGCTGTTTTAACTTTTGCCATGCCTTGATAGGCTGTTTGAAGTATGTCCCATGCTTGTTTTGACTTTGTTGCTATTGAAATCCTTAGAAAAATGCTCTCATGTACAGCTTGAAACAGATAAAATAAAGCCTTTGAGTCTTTCTTCCTTGTGTCTTTTAATAAGTCTTTCTCTACTTGTATTAAATCATTGTATGCTACTGCATCTGTTGGCTCTGGAAATCCATTCTCTACTAAATCCCATATATCTTGTGAGCTAAATAGTGCTTTCATGGTAATTGACCAGTACTCATAATTCTTCCCATTAAACTGTGAAATTTGTGGGTTTGTCAAGCTTGTGCTTGCTGCCATTTTTGAAATTTACCCAGATAATCTACTTTGATAAAATTGGCTCTGATAATCAAACTAAGCTCTGATACCACGTGAAGCCCAGAGGCAGAGAAATTCAAACAATAAAAATTAAAACTTAAAAAATATTTTTCATCAACACAGAGTTGCTGCTCGTAATTTTCTGTTTCTTCACATTCACATTCTTCTGTCAAAAATAATTACATATAAAAAATACATATAGGTAAAAATCACGTGAATATAATTTTCCACGGATGAGGAGGCCCGACAAAAATTTAATACAAAAATACCTAACTAACTTTTCCCGTCAACACGCATTTAATAAAGCATCCTTTACAACAATATAAAACTTAAATATTAAATTTTTCGTACTCCAAAATTTTATGGCGGTGGCGGCTTGGAGAATGTTCCCCGCGGTATCGCAATGGGTAAAACCCATATTGCGATATCGCAGGTAGCGGTTAGTTGACGACGCGGTAAACAGCGGTAAACAGCAGTGGTTAGGATAAAACAAAATACTACGGAAGTCTCCTGCAGTATCACAATGGTTATTTTATTGATTGCGATATTGCGGGCAACGGCTTGATGACGGCAGCGGTTAGGTTTATATTCCAACACGTTTGGGTGGAAGGCTATGTAAGTCAACCATGGTTAACCTCTGTGACACCACATGGAATGCTAGCTTCTCACCCATCAATGTCAATGCCGAAGATAAGTTAGCATGGCAATCTATCTACGCAAAAAACATCACTCTACCTACAGAATTCTGTGTCGCTTCTATCCAGCCTGACTTCTAACCATTCCATCTGCAAATATGATAATTTAACAATAATTTTTTGTGTGTTATATTTAATGAGCTCTTTTTATTTGTCACAAACTTCACAATTGTAACTTACGATTGATATCAAAACTACATTCAACTCATTTTTCAAAAAGAATAAAAAAATTCTTTATTAAAATCAAATCGTCGATATTTTTTTCTTTTCAAAATTTTTTCACAAATTTTTGGGATCATTTTATTGAAAGTAAAATTTTCAACAATTTTGTTCAAATTCAATGGAAAGATGTCAAATGAACTAGCAAAGATAGTTTTCAAACCCTAGGCTTAGTTTCTGAGAAACAATGTTTTCTTTGATTAAAGTTCATAAAATTTGTTTGGATATAATGCAAAATCTCTTAAATTAGCCCCAGATAATTTTCAAGGTTTAATTGAAGGATCAGAGGGAGATGACAGAAACAAAACAAAACAAAATTTATCTAATCAGATCGCTCTTCAATAGCTACGGATCTAGCTCTTCTCCAAAATGCTCAACGATCCTTTGACTAGCGTCTCTTCAAACAAACTGCAATCTCTTATTTTTTTTATACAAATAATCCTTACCAACTACACCTTGCAATCAGTGGCGTAAAATCTCTAACATTCTTTATGATTTGAAATATGATAATAGAAATGATCTCCACTCATCTTTGGATCTACTGATCTTTAGACTTTCTTAGCAGTTTCCTCTTTGAAAAGGACTATGATGGCTTTCTCTTAGACTTTGGCATCTGAAACAGAAAGGAACGATTCCTTTACTAGCTGCAGCTTTATCCTTTTATGAAGACTGCGATAAGCTTTGGCTCACTACTCCTTTTGAAATTGGTTGCGATCTGTTTGAGTGACCTCCTTAATGGTCATCTTTGCTTCTACGAACAACTACTGGTAACCACAATAGGTTTATAACCCTTAGTAGAATAAACCCTTACCTTCTGCAAAAAAACTGCGAACCCTTTTGAACAATGACTTGACTTGGGCAATATTTTCCTTTCTTACATAGTCATTAGCAACCTCTTTTGGATTTGTCTAGTGATAGATCTCTTTTTAACGGCTTCCTTCTAACCTTCTTTCTGCTTTGACAGCAGCTTCGAGCGATATGTCTTGGACGACACTCCTGTAGGAATGCAATGGTAGGAGAAAACATAAAAACTTACCCAGAAATGAATACCTTGATATTTTAAATTAATTTAATCAAAATAGTTTTACATAACAATTATCATTGCATTCTCCAAACATAGTGAGCTTGAGCTCTCATATAGACATACACCATTACAACCTCTTGACATTGACTCTCATATAGATAGACACCATTACAACCTCTTGACATTGACAATTAAAGGACTTACTGAGCTTCTGCTCGTACAAACATACTGCATTACATTCACAAAGTGCTATTGCTAGAACTTCTCATAACTTTTGTCAACCATAACACCATTGCTAATTTACAGCTCTTAAGAGCTAGACTCTTGAGAGTGGAAGCCAAAATGTGAGTAGACAATTTATAGAGAATTGAGTATCAATGCAGGACAAAAAAATGAACCTAAAATAATATTTTACTTATCACCCACAAAGCGTGTGAGGCCTGCAGAGGAGTTAATGAGATGTCCTTTCAAATCTTCTCAAATCTTTTCAAGATCTAACTCCTTAATTTACCTTCAATATTGTTTCAATGTTGATATAGTGAGGACAGCTGGAGTAGTTGGGATTATATCTCCAACAACTCCTTGCCAAACTTTCATATACGTGCTTCATGCATCTGTTCTCTACATAGCAATTTTGGCGACTCCTCTTCAATCGGCTTGTTCTCCTGCAGACATTTCTTGCAAACTTTGCTCCAATCGGTGGGGACAATCTTCCTTGGTGGCTTGCAACAGCTATCTTCTACAACAATTTTAGGGGATTCTCTAAACAAAAAACGACGATCCTGATCCACATTTGTGCATACAACAAAAAACAGTGACCTCTCCTATTAGCAGCAAAGTAAATGACAACAACTTTGCTTTATATTTTATGCGACTTCTTCAAGCTTTTTTTCGGCTCCTCTAAAATGAACAGCTTCCCACGAATTTTCTTTTCTTTGACTGGCATCACACTTTTGACTCTCTTTCAAGCAGCAACTAACAAAGCAGCGATCTCTTCTTTCACTGCCATCTGCAAACAACCAAACCTCATCTCCCTTGGTGTTATCCTAGATCTGATACCAAATGAAGGATCAGAGGGAGATGACAGTAACTAAACAAAATAAAATTTATCTAATCATACTGCTGCTAACATAAACTTTATTGATCTCAAAACAAATACAAATACATATTCAGAACTCTGCTGAGTTCTTTTGTGATAAGAGATCACCATCTGATGATTCTTCAGAACTCTGCTGACTTCTTCTGTGATCAGAGATCACCATCTGATGATTCTCATAGCTCTAGGAAACTTCATTTATAGCAGAAGGATAGCGCTGAAGATAACATAAGATAAGCTATCCATAAATGAAACACTGCCATATTAATTGTTGCAGCTGCGCTAGGTTTAATTTCTGAAGAGAGGCATGTGAGAGCATTTATCTGGAAGTTGGGATTACAGTTTCCAACATTAATATTGTTTAAAGTTTATAAAATTTGTTTGGATATAATGAAAAATCTCTTAAATTCACCTAAGACAATTTTCAAGATTTTTTTATCTGAAACACAAATGGAAATTAGAGAAATAATTTTTAAATCCTGAAGTTAATTTCTGTAAAACAATATTTTCTTTCACGAAACAGTTTTGTGTACACAAACAGAATGATCGGCGAAAGAAATTGATGAAAAGTAAAACTTCTTTGCTTCAAATCATGACTAGAAAGATTAAGGAAATTGATTCCTTACTCGCTAGCTAAAAGTTTTTGCAACTGAAGAACTTGATAGGTAGAAAAAAATGAATTTGCATAATAATTTACTTGGCTTTTTCAAATTTTCATGAAGTGAAATTGAAGAAAATTTTCTCAACTTGGTAGTTAGAAGAAAAACTTGAAGAAAAACTTGAATAATATATTAATGTGTTGCAATATTGCAAAGAAGCTAAAGAAGTTTTCTTAAATGCGACAGTCCCGAAAAAGATTGCAAAGATCTTCCTAACTTTTAGAAAATATTACTTACCTGTAAATTCATGGGGACTGAGAAGGACAAGCATCCATTGCCACGCAAGACGAGCTGGAACCTGTGCCACAGCGGCGAGGAGATTGCGTTGTTGGCGTGTTGCATCGATGTCGCCTTGGCGTTCGGAAGAGGGGGGAAATCTGACTCATCACAACAGGGGAAAGGAAGGTAGTGGAACTGCATCTGAATGATGGATCTGTCGAAGTAGTAAAAGGCGCGATGCACGTCGTGGATTTTCAGGCCGCCTGCCGCAAAGATGTCCGGGTGGGAGACCACCACGCCGTTTAACACCACGGTGCTGTTATTGGTGTGCACAGTGGTGACGACCAAACCCTTGCCGTCAAGACGAGTGGGTAAGCAATCGTCAGCGGTGAGAAGCTGAAGGTCTTTCCAGAGGAGCATTTCGGTGGGCGTGCGGTAACGGAGGAGGTTATGCCACCGCTGGTCGTTGCAGGGCCGGACAGGAGGACCTCGACATTTCGAAAGCCGCGCCCATGATGTGGTAGCTTGAGTTTCTCAGGGCTGCACTAGCATTCGTCACCAGCGGGTCAGCGGACGGCGAGTCCCACATTCTTGGTGGTTTCAAGGAGATCTGTGGGGGATTCGATTACGGGACCCGCTCCATCCTGCCTTTTCCTGAGACCGCGACTACTATCGCCAACGCCATTGACACGAATATAGAAAGCAGGCTGAGTCCACACGGCATTCTGATCCGAACAAGTTAATATCTGCTTCTGCAAAAAGAAAGAAATTAGCACTCTCTGGAACAAATGCAAGAGAACAAGACTACGTAATAAAAAATTGATTGATTCTTGAATCTTGAATCTGATTCTTGATTTTTGAATTGAGGTTAAAGTTCCCGCAGATCACCTTCTCCGGATAGATCTGGACGATCGCCTTCTTCGGATAGATCTGGACGAGTTTGAAGACCCCAACGACAGCGAAGTGCAGTTGTGAGATAGAAAAGAGAGATTCCTGCAGGTTATCGTAATTTGAGCAGGGAGAGCTTCTAATCCAGCTGTGGCTATACAGCCCCAAGAATGCACCCTCCCATCCATGCCCTTGCCCCCATCCACCATGCATCATACGACGACCTACAAGACAGCAGTGTCCGAAGGCTTGCTGTCCAATATCCACGCCATTTAATTTGGCATATCGACGTTAGTTAATTATTGGCTACACTCAGTTAGCTATTCACTACACCAAGTTAATTATTGAGGACGCCAGTTAAACACTAGATAACTTTTGCCAAAACTGTGCATGCATTTTTTAATAACCGCCTTTAGAAACTAAAAATATCTATGCACCTATTCATAGAAAATGTCTCTTTCTATCTTCGCTTTCAGTATCTGGAAGCTTTTGTGACCCGAATATCAAATTATTGTGCTGGAGGGAAGTGAAAACGGTCGACATGTAAGATATTTGTCTTTCCTTGTGATGTTCTTCTGTATTTATCATTTAATTTATATCTCGTTCTTTTTTCAGCACTGTAAGTAATATTTTTGTCGGGGGTTGTCCACCAAAATTTTCTCCATTTTTAGCACTGTAAGGAATTGGGCCAACTCAACCCGCCAAGTTTGAATTGCATATAATATTGAGAGAAGGATCTCTGGCCGTTTTGAACAGAGGAGAACTTAAATGGGAATTTTGGGGTTTTATGTTGTAGTTGAATTATTTGTATGCAGTGGGGACATCAGCGCAAATAAATTCCAGTCAAAATAATTCATCGGGACAGTCTCAATCTGGTAAATGTTTGATAAGGCTTCTCTCTTCTTTTCTAATGAAAACTCTCTATACTTCTTCACAGAACCAAATGCATTGTTTGAGGAAAGCGAATTTGGTATCATTGGATAACGTTGCGATGTTTTGAGGGCTGAGATCTAGAACTAAATTCAAGAAAAAATTTCTTGGAGGATTGATATAAGTTGGTTTTGCTGAGGATGGGGGTGGAAGGAGGGAAGAGGGCGAGGAAGAAGGCTGGAATGGTGTGAGCGTTGGTAATCTAGTAGGGAGTTGTCAACATTGGTGTTGATAAAGGTGGCTCAAACAGGGGATCATGTGATTATTGTTCGAGTGCTTCCATCTCCCGCTCGTATGATATGCCTTGTCAGCAATCTATGAATTGTAGATGCGATATATTGTCAGTCTGTCTACTCGTGATCAGATTGACTGTTCTTTGATGTTCTAATGTTGTAGTTTGATTTATAAAATGCTTGTGAACTCTTGTTATTGTTCAAGAATTAATGAGGTATATATGATATAGAACAACAATTGGTTAGACAGTGCTTATTACATCTCTTTGAAATTTAGGTCACGCGCTATAAAAATTGGATTTACTTCATATCACACTGATCAGTGGTTAGACATTGCTCACAATTGTTAGCAAATTTACAATTGGATTTACTTTACATTATGTTTTTCTTTCTTTGATTAAAAGATTTTATCTCAGTCACAATTTTAGATCTATATATGAAGTCATGAAAATCTCCTTAATATTTATAAAACTAAATTAAAGGATTATATATTTCAGTTTTCTTAAGAATTTTTATATCAATGATAGTTGTTTGATAATGGATTTAATCTAAATATTTGTAATAAGGATTTACGGCATATAGTTGAGGTTGATTCTATATAACTATTGATATTTATGGTAATCATTAGATATTTTGATTATGTTCTCCACAAATCCTTTTGTGTGGTTACTTTGGTTGTTTCTTGTAGAATTATTAAGCATGGCATTGTATTTCATCTAATGCTTGAATTTTTAGTGTAAATATTTTTTATTCTCTTCCATTAATGTCATAGAATGGTTGGGGTTCCCCTAATTTTACATCCTTGTGCAATAAGATATATATATTCAATGATAAGGATTATACCATTTCTTTTTCATATATGCTCTCTATTATATCTTGTAAACTATCTTAATCTTTTCATGATGTAATGTTCCAAAAGTGGGCAATCTTAGTCATGAATTTAATGTAGTTAGATATTTAAAGATATAATATAATTATATATCTACAAGGATGGAGATGGAAAAATGAGATATACATCCCTTAAGTTATATTAGGTCATGTGAACAACTTTTGTATTTTATTATATCTGGTGATGAGTGGATCTTCATTGGAATTATGCTTATGATAAGGTGATGCAGATGACAAAAATCCAAATAACACAAATTCAAAATTCGTAGTTAAATGAACTTCATTTTCTCATCCTCTCCCTGGCACAACTTCTCAACTTCCCTATACAACTACCTATGTTTCTTTTCTTCCATTCACAAATCTATTTCTTATAGACAGAAGCTCCCAAGCTATCTATTCAACATAGCCCCATCTATCTCACATATGGCATCTCATCTTCCACTCATACTACATATACACATTCCTATGGTTTATTGTTTATTTCAAATACCTTTTGACTCCTCTTAATATGCCAACATAAATTTAGTTGTGGCACCCCTCTAATTTTTTCACGCAGTCTCTTCTTGTCTTCCTTATGTCTCTTGTATCTGCAATTTAAGTTTAGATGACATAATAACTTGTGTGAAATCCATGGTGGTTCAACTCTACAAGTTTGCAGCCTCCTTCCAAACTACTTGCCCCCCTTGCTCGACACTACTAGCACATCCTACTCACACAACCCCTCTTCATACATGGCGCTCTCCTCCTCTTGTTGGTCATACGTCCTTTAGTGGTCCATTAGTTTTTAGACTGAAATTTTTATCTTTTTCATCCCAAACATGGAATGACTCCCTCACATCTCATTTCTTGATTTGTATTTTAATTAATTGCTCTTTCTATAGATTAGCATGCCTCTTTCCATAACAATATTAAACCATATTAGATTTAATTCTATTAAATTTATAAATATATAGTTTTGCCAATAATTTATTTTATAATTTTTTCTTATATTAATTATAGGTATCACAATTAACTATATTTTAAATTATATTTTGCTTGTTAAATTTTATATTTATTGTATTCTATATTTTTTTATTAAGGTATATATTTTATATTTTATTGAGGGAAAAAATTTAAATGTACAATTAAACATTTAACTTTATATTTTATAGTTTATAATGTATTTTGCAATTAATATTTTAAAAAAAATTGTTTCCATTTTCTTTTTAAAAAATCATTTTAAAAATATATATATATATATATATTTTACATTAAATCTTAAATTTTAAATGTTACATTTTACATTTATCTTACCGTTTTAAATTAAATTTATATTTTATATTTTATCTTTCATATTTTAAATGAAAAAAAATATAAAATACATAATATAAAATAAATTAAAATTAAAATTTTATATTATAAAATTGTATATGAATTAAAAAATTTAAACCAAAACATAATAATTTAAAAAAAAAAAACTTTGTAATCGCATGCTTTATAAATCTCTCACTTAGCACAACCTCCTTTTTTTAAAACAATTCACCCAGATAATATGCGGCCCCATTTCTTCTATCCCTTTAGCATGGTTCAATGAATTATATTCATATCTTGCCATGTAAATGGGGATCTTTATTTTTCATTTCTTATGAGCTTGAAAGAAAGCTTCATGAAACTTAATTACTTGTCTTGAGAACTACAATAGCACTATTTTATTTGTTGGGTACCTAGGCATCGTCTAGGGTTTACGTATGAATCCTTGAATCCTAATATAAGTAAAATTTTGAAATTAGATGTACCAGTGTCCATTTTACCTCATTACACTTTGTGTGTCAAAGTAGATTATTTTGGATTTTATATCCTTCTATGGTTCTTACTAGCTTCATGGAAAATGCAACATTAACCCTTATATAGATATAGTGTTTCAAATATTCTTTGGCTATTATCTAAGGGTAGTGTCAGTATACCAAATTTTATCTTCGAGCATTTCCCAATGCAAAAAAAAATTCTTAGCCTTGAGAATCTACTTTAACGCATAGGAATAGAGCATATACGAGGACATGAAGAAAATCCCTGAGTATCTAAATGCCACCATCTAGTCATGCAAAAGTTCACTAATGACTTTTGAATAGTGAATTTTAGTTGTTTCATTCTTCACGTGCTTAATTATCTTGTACCTCCATACCTGAAACTTTTTTCCATCTCGTGAACAAGCTATTTTAGTCAATCATGTCACTATATCATAGATATCTTGTTGGAAATCATGCATGTAGAGGCTTTTAAGTAATTTGGATATTGATTCTAGCTTTTGGCCTTCTTTCTACGAAGCCACCAAGATCATTCTTTTATTTTGCTCTTCAAGGGTTGTGTATGCTTTTGCAGCCACATCAATGTCTATCTTGAAAATTTTGGAAAAGTAGGAATCCCAAATATCCAAGCAATTCCTTCTAGGGTTAAATTTTCATAGACCCCTCCTTCCTTGATGCAAGGCTCTCAGATGCAATAACTTTTGACTCAAGAGTTTGTTGGGCTGAAATTTTATGTGGTGAAGCAACTCAAAAGGAAGAATCAAATTCCAATATAATCTATTCAATTTGACCACATAGTAACACTTTTGGAGACAAATTCCTTCATATGAGGCCTCAAATTAGACTTTTAGTGTTTTTTCAACATTTTCCCAATTTTTTATTTTTTAGCTATTTTTTAATTCTCAATTTTAATTAGATTTTTGAGTTTATAAAGAGTGTCACTCTTGTTAGCTTTAAATGATTATTAATTTTTGTATCCATGTAGATAAGCATGTAAGATTACCAAAAATGTAAAATTTAGAATTATGTAAAGTATTTTGAAAAAAGGTGTTTTTAGACTATTATTATAAGAGGTTTTATTTTTAGTTGTAAATCAAAACAGAAGAAGGATAATTATTTCAATTCTTTGTACTTATATTTTTTTTATATTTCCCATATTGATGTTAAATTTTATGCTATGAGTCAAGGTTGCATCATTCTTTTAATACCGCCCTTCTTTCATCATAAAATTGTATTCATTCCAAATCTAGTTCTTAGGCATCCATAGCTAGTGGAAACCTTACAACTTTATGAAATTTATTTACCATAATATTATTTTTCATGTAGTGTGATGTCGAGTGACATGATTCTATCCATAAATTTATCTTCCTTAAAATTTCCCAAATTAGTATTCATCACCATTCCATATGTCATCCATATCTGGGATTGTGGAAATTTGAAATCTTCTTTGACACTTTTCTTTCATATGCTCATGGTCTCTTACATGATCAGTCTATAATTATTCCTACACTAATTATGGTTAGCTCTTAATTTTTTAACCATTTTAATGCTAAATAATTTCATTTACTGTTAACTAATAGTATATATATGTTAATTTTATTTTCAAGATAAAAATAGTAGATAGTTTTAGAAGTTGACAAGCATCTAATCTTTTTAAATAAACTATACTTTTATGGTTAGAGATTGATTAAATAGTACCTTTAAATCATAGGGAAAGGTGGGGGAATCATAAATTTTTTATCTAAACCTAAGATCATTTCAACCTTTCTAAGGGTTTTATTAGGAAGCAAATCAATAATGCCCATAGATTGACTCTTAACCTCCAAGGTGAGTCACTCAGACATAGATCCAATCCTTTTGAGTCTTGGAAATGAATTGAAAATGATTTGGAATAATTAACCTAATTAAATTATATGACCTAATATGATAAATGCAATATCTCAAACCTACATAGACTGAAATAGTAATTTGCAAGTGGATCTGGGAGTGGCAAAGTAATGTGCACCTATCATAAAATCTTGGATCTAACATGTGTAGAAGGACTTAGTCACCCCTGAATGAATGGTTCTTTGTAAACCTTGTCAAAACTTCAAAATATGATCATGTATTCCTAATTATACTCTTTTTTCCTATACTTGCAAATCTTTGTCTTTAGATCTAGACCTGTAATAAATATACAAAAGAAACTATTTAGGTGGCAATATGGGATTAAAACTCAAAAAAAAGCTAAAAATATAATATAAAAAGTGTGTGATCACTAACCTTATGCAAGTCTAAGGTTGTTATGGGAGGAAATGCAAAGAAACCATACTCAAGTGTATTAGAGAGAGATTCCTATATGAAAAAGATAAGATCCAATTATGAAGAAGTCAAACAGCCTAAGTAAATCTAAAATATAATGATACCTTGCTTTAGGCTACAAGAGGAAGGAAGCTTGAAGATGAGAAAACTTTGGAAACAAGTCATTAGGTTAAAGGAAGTGGCCAAATGGATCTCCCAAACCTAGAATCCATCATGCTCTTCCATAGATACCAACATTAAATCATGTGATAAAGCCTAATCAAATCTTCAAATAAGGTTGAAGACCCACAGTTTCAAGTAATGTTGCTCAAAGACTTCAAATTATGCTTTCTTGAATGTTATCTCTTATGTTCTAGTTTTGAAATGGTGAAAATACTACGTATTTGTAAGGATTTCTTTAATTTCCCAAAGATTAGATCATAAAAGCTGACATTTGAAATTTAAATTTTGAATGTTTAAATGTTTCCAAAAATACATTAATTTAAATTGGTCCTCAAAAAGATAGGGAAACTCATTCACCCATGGGAGAATGGGTCCTAGCCCTATTTCTAAGATAAAGTGTAGTGGGGGGAAACATTATTTCTTTGTATTTATTCAATGCTTGTAATTTGTTAGAAAATGATAAAATAAGCCTCAAAATGCATAATAAAGGGAATTGGGACCTAGTTATTGCTGTGTGGTCTCACAACACACCCCAATAATGTAAAGCTTGGGGACCCAATTTTAAAAAAATACTTTTTAAATTTTTTTGTTGGCTAATTGTCCCAAAGGATAAGTATGAAATGAAGCTCAAAAATATTTAAAATAGTTCATGTCAGAAAAGAGTGTTGTTGGAAATTAGAAAGTTAGGTTTTTATGGAAGTTTAAGTTCAGGGTATGTGCAGGATCATGATGAGCCAAAAAGTGGTGATATGATGGGTATTTGTAGGGTATGTGGCTGATGACTTTTTTTTTACCCAATATTGATGAAACAAAAAGGGTTTTTAAAGGAGATTCTCAACTTTCCACCAATATAAATTATGCTTTACTTTGAATTTAATAAATAATTATTCTTCATTTTCTATTTGGATTACGAATAAAGTCCTGATTGATAGGCCAATTGAAAAAAATCTATAGCTTTCAAATGGTATCACATTTTTTAAATCTGAAACATATGTCACATTCTATGCTTCACATACTATAGGATTAAAAAAAAGGTTGCATTTCATGAAGTTTTGACCAAGTTAAGGTGGTTAGACATACGGGTTTTTATATTTTTTTAAAGCTGTAATAAATTTTTTATTATTAATTATTACTTGGAAAAAAATTACAAAAAAATATGCATCACATCAAAACATGAGTCTTCTACTTATATCTAAAATATTATAAAAAAATATTATTATTTTATTGTAGTTAGGTTGGTCAGACAAATGCCTACTTCTTATTTTTCCCTCAAATTTAAGTACCATCAAGATTGAAATGTCAAATTTCACCAAATAGATTTTTTTTAAAATAAACCTACTAGTTTAGGAAATATATCCTAATCTTCTTACAAATTCTATTCCTTACATATTTTTGAAATAATATAGAGAACTTATTCAAATTTTTACTGCCAAGCTTCCTTAACTCCAAATTTTTCCTCCGGGACTTTTCACCACTCATGCACTCTGCTCATGATGATTCTCACATGCACCTCAAGCATTGGCTCACCCCAGCCAGTGTGGAGGGCCGGATGTTGATATGTTTCTGCCAAACCTGCTTGGGTGAAGGTTAAATGATAAGACATGGCCACAACAGGCCTTGGCAACTACTTTGGAAGTGAGCTAATGAAGGCCTGGAGTGGCTTCACCAGCTAGGCAATGGGCTGAGGATACCCTAACACCAGGCAATGAAAATAAACAGCAAAGCTCAAGGCATGGCCGTTCAATTTTCTCCTGTCTTTACCCAAATGGCCCCAAAAACCCACTTTCTACAGCATTTCTGGCAAAGTGTTAAAAACATCTCATTTTAAATCTTGGTAAATTGAAATGGTCTGTCACTATGCCTTGACGGTCGAAGGTCTCAGACTAGCTGAATGGGAACATGTGGCAATTTTGAGTCACAGCCAGGAGGTGGTGACGGTTCTGGAAGGCATGGACAGTCTTGAAAGACCACCTGCTTAACTGTGCAATGCCCTGCATGGAGATGTGTGGCCTAAAGAAATACAAACAATGGAAACAATCAAAACTGGCTTTGAAGGACAAGAATACAGCCAGTCTCAGCATTTCTCTTCTATGAGTGCCTTGAACCCAAAACAGGCTGACGCTGAACCCAGAGTTGCATCAAATCTTAGTCTGTCTAATCACTTTGAGTATTTGAGAAGTTCCTACATTTTTTTGACAAATACAGGGAATCTGGCCCACTTATGATACTAGTTTTAAAATGTAAATTAAATAGAAGAGAAAGTCAAAGATGTTGCTGACTTGTTCTAGAATATTCTTGTTCTAATTATTACTGGGCACATGTTGCTTTATGATTTTTTCTTTTGATTCTCTTTTATGTGTTCTTTTGGAACTCTTTGATCAACTTTTTCTTATTATTTCTTGATATGAAATCCTATATAGCTTATTATTTGATCCTATTGGAGAATCAAATGTGCTATGCCAGATTTGGGTGCATATTGACACCATTCAGTGGCAAATCATCTCATGTTTCTTTAAATTCTCACATCATTCTATGCCTAGCTATAAAGAAATTTGGTGAAGTATAGAGTGGTTTACTTTGATTTATTTCATTTCATGGTGTATGTGTGGATAATAGCTAGGAGAAATTTAAATATTAGGATCCTTAATGCTTTTCTTTAGAGTATTATCATAATTTTTTCATATTCATGAAGTGTTAGAGCAATATATGTTAAATCTCCCAAGTCTACAAATAATTTGAACTCATGAAGTATTTCTTGCAAATCATTTATGTTCATGAGATTATGGAGGGATGAATGTTTGATTTTTTTGAAATTTGCTATGTACAATTGGATACTCGCAAGTTTAAGAAACCAGAGACGCCTCATGATTAAAAATAAATCTATGCAATATACCATGAGTGAACCTAGTGCATCAAGACCTGACATTCCTGAGCCTTGGGATTAACTATGATTGTCTTTCGATTTAGGGATTCTTGGTGGATCTATCAAGAAAGGTAGTTTTCTTGTTAATTTTTCTTTGTTAGGGTAAGTTTATCCATTCATGAGGTAATAAATTAAGTAAAGCTTCATTAAGCAAGAAAAGAATGGGAGGATTGCCGATTTTTTTTTAGATTCTAAAAAAGGGGTAGTCTTTGTAAATGTAACTCTAAATACCATGTGGAAAATTTGACAGTCTTACAGGAAAAGAAGAAAAATCTTGATGGTTTAGAAATATCTTGCTAAAGGGTTTAACCTAAAAGATGTAAATCACCATGTATCACACATGTGGATTACCACAGCGAGATGGAAGTGGTAAAAAAGTAGAGGATCCCATAATTTCACCACAAATTGTGGATTCATAATTTTAAATGGATTTTGTGGACACTAAAAAAGGATGTGCAAATTCCTTGTTCACACCAAAAGGGGAATGAAGGAAGAGGGATCCAATTTCACAATTCTCACATTCAAGGACAAATCCTCGAGATTCCAATGCCAAGGGACATTGAAATATGTCAAAGCGGATTGTACTAAGGGCTGAGAACTAATAAAAGGGTCTGCCACTAATACAAAACTAAGAAAATGCAAAATGTTTGAAAACATAGTGTTGTGTGCAAAAAGACCTAAGAAGATGAATATAAATGCAAGTAAAACATAACTATTTTGGAGCCTATTTCGGCCAAATGGGTGTCTTAATCTACAGAAATTTTAGAAAAACACATAGAGTGGGACTCATACACTACTGATGGTGACTTAGTCCTCTTTGTCTTTTCTTAAAATTTGAAAGTGGAAACATAAGCTCTGAATCTGCACTTTCTGCTTCTCTAGGTATTTAGATTGGAAACTACCAAATTTGGGCATGTAAGTGACTTTTTATGAATATTTTAACCTATCCAATAAGGAGATGTCTTCAACAAGTTTGCAACCTATTCTTCAATGATCTCCAATTCTTCCAAATACCTAAATCTACACACATAATAAAAAAAAGAGAAATGTTGAATGTTAGGGAATAGGGGTTTGCCTTGGTCAAACCCATTTTAGCTAATTAAAGAAAATAAAGAAAGAAGACGAAGCATGAACATGAAATAAAGGAGTTAGAAACTTTCCATGATGATAGATCTTGAATTTCTACAATAATGGATGAAGAATTTGACCTTGAATTCCTTAGAAAGCTATCTTAATGACTTAGAATGCTTAAACCCTAGCTTGCTTGACTTGAGATGGAGAATGAATAATGAATGAATTATGAATTAGGATTTAAAAGATTGTTTATATAGGAAATTCACCTAAAATTCCTCATAATTTGATCCCCAAGGCTAACATAAAAGAAAATTAAACTTAACAACCAATTTTTCTCACTCAAACCTCAAAAATGGCCCAAATAGGACTAACTTGCCAAGCTGGGTGACTTAGTCCCACTTGGATGGGACTCATTTTCCTAGATGGATGAATTAGTCTCATAGAGGTTCTTTTTCCAGCTGGGATAACTAGGAGTGAAGAAATTTAGTTTTTATGTTGTTCTAGTTGGGTCTTTGATCAAAATATGTCTTGGGATGCACAATATAGGGTCATAAGGGCCTATTAATGATGATGTAAAGGACCATTAGGAATATGAACACAAAGCCCAATATGAAGGTGTGATTAAATACACTTTACAACATTAAAATGAGGTCCACATAGCCTAGAAAGGCACAAAATCCAATGTGAATATGTAAAACACATTACAACACTAGACTAAAACCATGCTTAATTTACAAAACTTATAGATTAATGTGATAATGCTATTAAATAGATTTTAGAATATTGCATTAAGGTAAAAATAGGCCCATTAGACTTAAATGCTTAATAGAAGTCTAGAAAAGTGTGAAAGTCATTCACAACAGTTTACAACACCTTTACGAGACATCGTTAAATGCATTTTATTTAGTTTGTCAGGGCTAAAGACCTAATGTGGATGTGTAAAAAACCTCACAACACTAAATCAAGGCCTCATTAAGTCCAATTTATCATCAATTATTCCTAAATCAAACAAGAAATACTTTTTTCTATGCTACATTTAGCCCGCACTTTAGTGAGAGGATGAACTTGCTTCAAACACACTAAAGTAGACATTCAAGAGGGGTCCAATCGTACCAATGTGGATGAAAAAGGATGACAACGATCAAGGCATCAGTTAAGTCCCCAGGATCTTGGATCTTACGTTAAACCAACATAAGCACAAAAGGACACACACAAGGTGAATGAATTGCAAGAAAACAAGATACGCGATCATGCAATGGAAATGACTAAAAAAAGTTAAATAAGAGATCAGATCAAGCTTT
>VDFB02172125.1:0-12080 GCA_007258455.2 Sequoia sempervirens
CCTAATTTGAAGAGCAGTTTTACTGTGCATAGCTGTCCATTTCAAATACGCATTCCAGAGGTGCGAATTTAAACGCCAACATGATTGAATATAGAGAATGTGAAGCTTTAAAAGAAAACACCACTTTCAATCACACAAACATGGAAGAATGTAATTTTTGAAGATGGTCTTTGTGAGAGGAATTAAAGACAATGAGGTACGATGGGGAGAAAGACAAACTAGGGCACACGCCATGAAAACCAACACAAAAACCCTAGCACACAACGTAGAGACAAAAGAGAAACTAGAGTCATAAGCGTAACTAGTCGCGTATTTAATTAAGGCGTGTTAACTGTAGAAACTAGAAAAAAGTGTAATAAGCTGAAAAAACACTGCCTAGCTTTTAAAATGGTTAAGTATGGAGACTTGGTGCACAAGCGCTAAAAATCAGCGCTTGTGCACCAAACTAACTTTACTAAAGTGCGTAAGCACTGAAATTTAGCGCCTTTGCACTTTTTACACTTAGATTTTTTTTTTCAATATGTAAGAGCGTTGTTTTTTGGAGCTCTTACACTTCTCGCAGTTTTCACTAAGTATAAACATTGAGAGTGCGCGAAGATATTCGTTTCAAAGGTCTTTGATAGACGAACGTAGAGGACGCTCAAATGGACTGTATAAGACTTTGGAACGCACTTCAAGGTGGATTGAAAATTGCCTCGTTTTGCATGCTTGAACACCACAAACCTATGAAATAGACAAGTTTCGTAGGGGGTTTATCCGTGGAATGAGCATTGCTAGATTCCATGATAACAAAGTGAAACCTAGGGTTTTATTGTAATTTCAATCTTGGAGAATGTAGCCTTTCTTCGATTGTGCTTCCTACAGGTGAGAAAGATCAGCCAAAAGTTGCATCTATAGGTGGCTTTACATTAGAAGTCACATCGTGCATATTTGAAGTGATTATCTTCAGAGGTTTCAAGGGTTTGAATGAAATATCAGAATAATGCAAATATATTGATCATTATTTTAAGAGCAAAGAGAACTACAGGAGATCTTCAATCAATAGGTAGTTGCTAGGCAAGGGTTTTGGCAATTTAATTGTATGCAGCTTTGCACTAGGTGTGGGAATTGGTGATAGTGATCGTTGCTGGAGTTTATTATCATTGTTGTTGTTGTTATACTGCTGCAAACTTTATACTTCATTCTGACATCCATTTTAGAGGGTTTCAAGGCATATCTTACTTGTGAGTTCATGATTTGTAACCCCCAAATTTTTTGGGTATTGTTGTTTTAGATAATAGGGGATATTTTATGAATTGGGTTGTCAATATTTTGTGAAAATACTAAGTATCTAAGCTGTTATAAAAATCTGGAATTTTCAGCTGTGTATTCCCTATGTAATGTTCAGTTTTTGAGTTGAAAATTATTATTGCAATATCTTTTATTTTGCTGCATTACATTGTTGTATCAAACATTGCAAATATATCATAAAACTACAAGTAAATAGACAGGCAAAAATTTGAAAATTAAATATCCTACCAGGAGTAGGATATTACAACATTTGAGGTCCTAACCTCCTATATGACATCTTAAACTATGAAATTAGAAGTCCACATGCTTACACTTCCTAGAATGTTCTAAGAAAATATGAGCCAATTGAACATATGACTATGATGTTGATGAGTGGACAATGTCTAATATTGGTCCGCCCATCCATGATAATAGAGCAGCTTGTCCTAATCCAAGTCTGCCTCGTGTCCTTCATCACCAAACTCACCTTAGAATATTCATTGTCAAGGAAGGTATTGTGTAGTTTATGCTTTGTTAGGGTGAATGAGGGACCAACAAAAGCTACATCTTTGAACACTTGTTTGAAGTAAGGAGAACATACTACATGGAATCCTGATAGCATGGGCATAGAAAAATTTGGCAATGGAAGAGTTTGTCACATCCTGTGCTTGCATATTGAACATATCTGCAATTGCCCCTGCCTTCTCACTAGCACTAGTCTTTCTCTTTCCTTGTGTAGAAAGATCACCAATCCACTACCAACTATAAAGGGCATAGACATAGTTGATTGGGCATATTGTGTTGCAATTGACACTCTTAGACCTTACTTTCGCCTCCATATGCAATCTATGAACCTCTACCTTCTCATCCTCCTTTATGTTTGGACACACCTTAACTCTATGTATGTCATGTAAGGCCCAATAGATGAGAATATGCTCTCGTGTAGTTCCTAAAATTTGATTTGCAAATGTGACACAACCACACTCTACTATCCCTCAATTTTTTCTTTCCATTTTTGTCTAGGGTGTCACAAATTGGAGAAAAGGTTTTTTGGAATTAAAAGGGTCTTTTGCATGACGTTTTAAAATGGTGGAAGGGCATTCAGATGGATTTTGTGGCAGTTCCTGTTAACTTACAACATTTCCATACATTGACGAACCCTCAACTGAGCTTGAAACTTACATTTTGATTTCTTTCTTCTGTCTCATGTGAATTACTCACTACTGTTGTTCATGTTGTTTTGTGAAACAATAATGCAAGTGCAAACTGAAAATAGAAAAAGGAAAATAATTCAATTCTTCCTTTAAATTTTGAAGAAAAAAAAGAAAGAAAAAAACAAATGGAAAAATTACTTACCTCTTCCACTTCTTTTTCTACCTCACTTCTCATTGCTCACTAATGCTGATTTTTCTAGGTACACCTTCAAACCCTGTTCAAAATGATTTTGTTGGTTCCAACTTGGCTGCAAATTTTTTTGGCATTTAAAAGTGAGTTAGAATGAGATAGGGAGACTTTTTATTTTGTTAATTTAGGGCTAAGTATGGTGTGGAGTCCCACAAAAAAAAATTCATTTTTCAATTTTGGACTTAAAAAGAAAATCACCTGCAGAGTCGTGGTGATTGTCAGCTGTCCCTGAGATGGCCAGAGCCAGTTGAGATGTCGCCAGCCATCTTGGGGATATCTGGTCAGACTGTTGAGGGATGTCCTCTCTTTTCCTTAGGAGATTTGATGGTATTGAAGTCTCCTATGAGGAGAATATGTTGTTCGAAGAGTTTAGGCCCAATCTTTGAGACTTCTTCTATATATGTCATCACCAAATTTCTTTTTGGTGGCATGTTTATATTTTCTATCATGCGTGTGTCCGAATTCATATGAAAAGAAATAAGTAGCTGTACTCCACATGAAGCTTAAATGGTGAATGGGTACCCACCTTCCATTGTGGATTCCTATGTATGGAAACCCATTAAGTATATCCAGGTTGTGGGTACATGTAATTCTTGTAACATGATTAAATCAATGCCATTAAATGTTACTAGGCTCTTGAGAAGTTGGAGCCTCTGATTCCCCTTATGTTCTTGGAAAGTATCCCAATTATTTGCAGTGTTCTTCTATGAGATGCTCCTTTTCATTGTTTCCTTCCTCATGTAGTTTTGGTATCTTTTGTTCATCATTTTGTCCTGCTCCATTGAGTCTAGATTTGTTATGCTTGCTCTGGGATTTTTTTGTGTGCAGTGGATACTGTGACTCTTTGGCCGCAATGGGAGGAGTTTGGATTGTTAAATTAGTTTGTTTCTCTCTACTCTTGTTTGGGTGGTTTGTGATGCTTCAATTTGGTTTGAGATGTAGAAGCGTGCATTGTGAAAGAAACTATTTTGCTCTTGATTTAATTAGAGTATTTCACATTTCAATGGAACAATCTGTTTCAGTTCAGCAAACAGAAATAAATATCTCTGTACCATTGAGGGGAGCCATCAGTTGGTCTAGAGATATTGCCCAAACAATACTGACTGATCAAACTGTGTCCTCTTTCCCAAAATTCTAACCAGCTTATGTCGACGCATTGAGCCTCTGAAGTAGTTCAATTTTATTTATTTATTTTGTGATGAGAATGGGATTCTGTTTAGATAAGCATAAAGTTTTAAACATGTTTGTACAAATCTTTGCATACTGTTTTATGGCATCCGTTTCTCCAATTATAAGGCTCTAGGTGTACCTTTCAAACAAATACTACATAGAAGGGACACTTAAGTTGTTTGATCTTCATATGTGAATTCTAACAATGGACATACTTATGCTTGCATATGAAAACTTTTTTAAACAGGATAGGAGTTCGTCTCTACTGAATTGTAAAGGTTGTGAGCCATTATAGGAGGTTCTTTGCTTATTTAGTAGCCTGATTTTGCTTTGGGCATACTTTTGATAGTAGTTCTCATTGTATGGCAAGTTCGCCATGGATGATAGATGCCTTTGGAGCTTTTATAGTTCAATTTTTGTAAATATATCGTTTTGGCTTAGTCTCTGTTCTTTTACAATTTAACTAGCTTAAAAGATTTATGATCATCATTTGGGTTGAAGACAGGCAGATGATCCAATGGTCCGTATAGTTAAAGTGTTTTGAAGTTATGAATGATAAAAATTCAACGAATAAATACCTAAATATTGTTTTGCATTATTATCATTGCTGTTTTTCTCTTATAATGTACTTGTGTATAGGATTTCTTTAGATACTGCCTACACCCATGTATTGCTTTTTTTATTTGCTTTGTAATTTGGGAAATGTTGGTTTGGCGCAAGCTGGTTGAGACCACAAACATGGATCTCAGCCCCAGCATTAATGCAAACGGTCCAAACGCATGAGGACAGCGGCCCAGCAGAGGCACAAAGCATGTGACCTAAATGGCCCAGCAACAGTGCCATATTTTAACTATTGTACCATTCCCTTAATGGCCTGTGCATTTATTGCTTGCTAGAAAAAGATATTGCACTTTAACTATGTCAAAAATCCTCTGAAACATCTCTTAAATGATTAATTATCAAACTATCAACACATTTGACTTTGCCTACTGTAATCGTTGACTACATGCTTGTTCCTAAAAGAAAAAAATTATTGCTAGCATTTTCAAATTCATTGGGGCTTCTATATATGATATGCCGCTGTCATCTTGTGTTTACATATTACAGGGTCAGTGATTGCGCCCCTGACAAGGTGGCAGGAGCCTTGGATAGTACTTTGCAAGACCTGCAACTGGACTATATTAATCCTTACCTTGTATGTAAATTTTTCTTTCTTTTAAATAAGTTGATTTCCTTGAATTAATTTTTAGGTAGCTTGGTAAGTAAGCCATAACATTCATTTGTCTGCAATAGATGCATTGGCCAAATGCTGATATTCCCAGCACATGGAAGGCAATGGAGAAACTTGTAGACACTGGAAAAGTCCGTGCTATTGGTGTAAGCAATTTTTCTTCCAAGAAGTTGCAGGATATACCTGCCTATGCAAAAGTGGTGCAGCTGTGAACCAGGTCAAACGCCTTCCTGTGTGGCAACAACACAATCTTCAAGCCTTTTGGAAGTGTAAGGGAATTCATGTATCAGTAAGTATGCTTTCTTGTGAAATAAATTTAGATTTCGAATATTGTTGGCCTGTTCTAGGAGTTACTCTGATAAAGTACCAGAACAAGCTGTGTATATATTTGCTTACCAAAACATGGTGCATCAAATTGAATGCTTGAGGTGAATTCGATATTAGGTTTTTCAATGCTTTCGTTGCTAGTTTTTTGATGTTTTCTTATGATTACAGGCATACTCTCCACTGGGCTCTCCAGGTACTGAATGGTTTAAAGTACAAGTGAAAATTCTAGAGCATCCTGTGCTGAAGCAAGTGGCAAAAGAATTGGGAAAAACACCTGCACAAGTCGCACTTCGCTGGGGTGTACAAAGTGGCTATAGCGTGCTTTGAAAAGGCAGCAGCGAAGATAGAATCAAAGAAAATTTTGATGTATTTGATTGGTCAATAGCTCAAGAACTATTTGATAAGTTTTCCCAAATTGAACAGGTATGCAGCACTAGTCAGCCCTGTTTTATTGTCATTCCAATCTAAGAGTTTTTAAGTTTTCATGTTAAGGCTTCAGTGTCTGCTTTCTCAGGTAAGGTTGCTTCGTGGAGATTTTCTACTCAACAGTACACGTGGCCCTTTCAAAAGTTTGGAGGAGCTTTGGGATGGAGAAATTTGAAACAATTTTTTTGTTCTCTGCCTTGTCGTACAAAGAGGGAAGAGGAAATCCTCGATGCATTTGCCTGGATTACCTTCCCGGGCTTCATCTACCTAGTTACTTTTGCAATTTTTTTTTGTGATTCCAATGTTGGTTACTTAAAAAATTTCTACGGTTGTTTTTACAATAGCACTTTTCTAGGTGTACTTTTTTGCATCGTTTTGACATCTTTTTATCATTTAAGAACATTAATATTGTTTAGCTACTCATTTCTATCAGTTCAAGCGATTGAAATTAGAGATCAAATAGGTAGTTTGAAGGAAGAGGTGGTGAGCGGAGGAATGGAGAAATTTAATAGATTTTGATGAATCAACAGAAAAAAAATCTGTACAAGTTGGTCTATAATTTGAACCTCCATATTTCTTGTTCATTTCTTTTTGATCCTTTAAAGTTTGAATACGGAAGGGTAGTGAGCCAAGAAATAATGAATAAATCTAATAGATTTTGAGGAATAAACATTGGAAATTTGATTAAAAAATCTAAACAAGTTGTGTTCTATAATTTGAATATCTTATCTTCCTTGTTCATTTTGTTTTTTGTTCTTTATATTTTGTTTCAGATGGTTTGGGAGATGTGTTCTTAGAATTGTAGGTTGATTGCATGAAGATTCGTGCACAAGAAGATTTTGAGTTAATTTTGGTAATACCTAGGAGTAGGGGAGGAGACCTTGTATCTGTCAGGGCTAACTTTGCGCAACTGTAGAATTCAAACCGTATGTCGAATTGGGAAAATTTTTTATGGGTTTTTTTCGCACATGAGTTAAGATCTTATAACTAAGGTTTTGGCTTCTGAGCAATTCGGTAGAGTGTGGTAGCGTTCGATATGCGTGCGAAGGTAAAAAAAAAAACCTTTTAGAGGTGTCGTCCGCTTGCCGTCACCTAATGTCCCAATACCCACTAACTATAACCACCAATTTTTTTTTTAAAAACACCTAAATGTGTCACTTTTAACATCTAATTAAAACTATTTTATCATTCAAATCCGCTCAAAAGTCAATGGGTCTAATTCACATTAGCACCTTATAAAATCATTTTGGCGCCCATTAAAAATCACTCCTACATATTAATCTCTTTACTAAAGCACTGGACACCAAACACATTACACCCCAATTAATCTTCATTTGGGGTCATATTGATGCATATGACTAATGTTTTTTTGTGGGTATCCCATTCTGTTCACTCATTTTACCACACTCTGTCTGGAAGCTTCTCGGCGATGGAAGCGAATGCAGATGGCGAGGACTCTCCACTACTACTGCTCGTGCGCATGGCTTGAGGTAACATCAAACATCGTTCTCCTTTGAATATGCAAACAATGATATTATTTAATCATTTTCTTCTGCATCTTTCATGACCCGTGAAGGGTTTATTTGATGATTGAAAAATTATTACTGCTTGTCTATGAAATAAATCATTCCTCTTACATGCCTTTTCGCCATGTGCTGTTTTATTTTGTCGGGTCATGGTACTGGCGTTTTACACGGGTTTTTTTGGGGTTAAATGATTTCCTCTCATTTTACCGTGTGCTCACAACCTGGTAAAGTCAATTGTATCATGATTTTGTCTGCAGAAATGATGACGAATTTCATGGGTTTGACATGTCTGCAAAAAATAATTTTTTGTGCTGCATCGACCTTTTTATAAAAAACCCATGCGAATATGGGCATAAATTGGGCATAAATTGGCAAGCCCATTTAGTATAGGCCATTTTTGTGAAAACTCCTGCCTTGGTTTTCCAAATACGAGTTTTTTTGTGGTTAAATGATTAAATACAACTGGTAAAGTTGATTGTCTCATGATTTTGTCTCCATAAATGATTAGGAATTTCGTGGGTTTGAACACATGTCTACAAAATAATATTTTTTGGTTTGCTTTGACCTTATTATAAAAAACCCATGTCACCATGGGCATAAATCGACAAACCCATTTAAAATAAATATGTATTTGTGAAAACCCTTGTTTTTTTCCAAATTCGTGTGCTTAAGGAATTAATCTCATGAAGCCCTTGCCTGGAATATTTTGCATCTATCTGAAAACGCACTTTTGTATTCCAGCAAGTGAGGAATTATTATTTTGAAACCCTTGGTTAATTTCTTGTGCACATTTCTGAAAACCCAATTGTGTAATCGATCTACCTCTGTTAAAAAAAATCATTCTTCTTACACGCCTTTTCGCCATGTGTTGTTTAATTTTGTTGGGTCATGGTGCTGGTTTTTTTTCCCACATTGTATACATACATACATACGTTGTGTGTCCATGGTGTGAGGTAACAACAAACATCAATCTCCTTTCAAAGTGCAAACAATGGTAGTCATAATTCTTATTAGGATGCAATTAAATTATATATGTATGTATACACACGTGTTATTCATATATATATGAATGTATGTATGTATGTATGTATGTATGTATGTATGCACACACACACACATAGATAAATGATGATTTGTCATTGTGGGTTAAGGTACACAAATTAGCATATGAATGAGCAACCAAGTAGCAAATGTTATATTTGTTAGAAGTCCGATTTGTATGAGTTAATATCTCAGATTTAGTATTTGTGACTTTCAATTTTCATAAATGATAGCTCAGATTTATTTTGTTTTGATTCTTTTGACATGTACAACCAGTTCATTATTTGACGTTTATATTTATGGTGTTGTTTGTTTGATACTCTTAAAAGAAATAACTCAAAGATTATACAACATAAATGTTACTCGCAGAATTAAAATATATACATTGTGTTCTTTGCTTGTAGTTTTATGAGTTTTTGATACTGTATTTAGGGTGTTCAATATGTAAGTTAAGTGTAGCATTCAATAACATGCGTTGTATTCGCTTTCAAGTGCATATTCATGTGTAATTAGTGTAACTATAGATAAGAAAAATTTATCCCAAAGAAAACTAATTAAATAGGATAGTTATATGAGAAGGATTGTCTTTTATGTATATTGATCTTTTTCTGATTTATTTTATATCTCATCTTTTGGAAAGTGATTGTGAATCCTGTTTAATGGTGTTTCCTCTTATAAAATATGTTTATGAGTGATAATTCTAACCTTCATTGCTGTAATAGTAACCCACAATGCCAAATCATCATGTATCATGTTTGTAGATATATATATATATATATATATATATATATATATATATATATATATATATATATATATATATATATATATGTACATACATACATATATATGTATATGTATGGATATATATGTATATGTATGAATGTATGTATGTATTGAAAGCAACGACAAGCATCCTTTGCACATTCCTCTAATATCCCAAGTCTCAGGTAGGTACTTATAGTTATTTTCATTTATGCAGTGTCTTCTTACTTTATACATTCTAGTTATAAATATTTTTCATGAACTGTGCATTTAACATTTCTATTTATGCACTATTTTCTTACTTTGCTTTATAAGTAAATGAAAGGTCTTTTTGGTGACGGGTTTTTGCTTTGCTTTGTGTTCATTTTCTATTATTTGTCATTTATTTCTACAAATAGGTATTTGTATTTATATTTGTATGTTTTTGGTCATTTGTCATTTATTTCAGTGTTTATATCAGGGTTTATATTTGTAATTTATTTTTGCTTATATGTGTATTTATATTTGTTTATTTTTGGTCATTTCTCAGGGTTGGTCATTTATTAGTGTTTAATATGTATATGTGTTTGTATATATATATATATATATATATATATATATCTGTGTGTGTGTGTGTGTGTGTGTGTGTGTATTATGTATTTGAAAACATATACACATATATACAAATACATATAGTTACTTACATATAAATACATATATACATGTATATATATACGTATATACATACACAAACACATATACGTCTATAACTCTGTTTAAATACGTTTTGTTTGGCTGTCCAATACAATAGACTAGCATTTGTTTATAATTTTCTACTTTCCATTGCACATACAACATACTAGTATACATATATTTGTCATTTTACATTTTGTGTCTCTTGTTCATTCAACAAATCGATGAATATGTGTGTATCCTTTGCCTATCCTTTGAAAACGCAAACAATGGTATTGGTTGATCATTTTCTTCTTCATCTTATTGAATTTGTAAATGAATGTGTATAGTGATATATAACACAACTTATTGAATTTGCAAATGAATTTGTACAATGTTATATATAACATTGTACACATTCATTTACAAATTCAGTAAGCTGTGTGTTTGAATTTGTAAATGAATGTGTGCAATGTTTTATATATAACATTCTACACATTCCTTTACAAATTCAATACGCTATGTGTTTGAATATCTAAATGAATGTATACAATGTATTATACATTCATAAATGAATGTACACAATGTTTTATACATTCATTTACAAATTATGTGTGTTGTCTCTTCTTCATTGAGCATATTGATATCTATGTATGCATCCTTTAACTATCCTTTCAAAATGCAAACAATGGTACTAGTTAATCATTTTCTTTTGCATCTTTCACGACCCATGAAGGGTTTATTTGATGATTGAAAAATTATTACTGCTTGTTTATGAAATAAATCATTCCTTTTACACTCCTTTTCACCATGTGCTGTTTGATTTATGCACATACATACTGGTTTATGCACATACATACATATATATATATGTGTGTGTGTGTGTGTGTGTGTGTACCTTCCAAAGAGAGTGCATGGTAAAATGATGGAAAATAATTGGATACCCAAAAAAAAAAATAGTCATATGCATTAATCGAAACCCAAATGAAGTTTAATTGGGGTGTAATGTGTTTGGTGTCTGGTGCTAAAGTAAGGAGATAAATATGTAGGAGTGAATTTTAATGGGCGCCAAATGATTTTATAAGGTGTTAATGTGAATTAGACCCATTGACTTTTGAGTGGATTTGAATGATAAAATAGTTTTAACTAAATGTTAATAGTGACACATTTAAGTGTTTTTTTTTGCTTTACAATGTATATTACTGATTTTATGCAATGTATATGTATGTATATGTTTATATGAATACATGCATGTATGCTTATGTTTCTATGAATGTTTGCATGTATGTGTTACGAAATAACTTGCACAATAGAAGAATATGATATGAAATATGCTGCAAATACTTGATAATAACTGAGAATAACAAGCCACTTCGAGGGGGCAAACCTCCAAATATCTCTAATGAGAACACACTTCACAACTTGCTGATGAAATAAGACTCACAACCTCCTATATATACCTATTTATGCCAAGGATATCACCTAGGCCGACTTAGACACACCTATATAAGACTTAGGCCGACCTAAACAACTAAATAACAATATACTAATGATAATATGACTTAATAGAGAGTTAAGATAGCCACAAGCCGACTATTCATAACCCGATGTACAATAATATTAAGGGCGTAGCATGCCCCCCTTCTTCAAAGAAGCATTGTCCTCAATGCTAATCAAGTTTGGAAACTTTTGAATGAACTCCCCATCTTCCCATGTGGCATCTTCAACTGGTAAATTCTTCCATTGGATGAGATACTCAGTGATAGTTCTATTCCTCAGCTTCTTTGTGCGTGTTTGACGAATGCACTCTGGTTCCAAAATGATTCTCCCTTCTTCATCAATTTCGAGGAAGTGTTGTTTGAGTGGGAATATTATGCCCAATTACCTTCCAAACAGGGAAACATGAAAAGCTGGATGTATCTTGGTTGTTGGTGGCAACTCAAGCTTGTAGGCAACACTACCGATCTTCTACATGATTTGGTATGGACCATAATACTTTGGTGACAACTTATTATTCTTTCTTTGCTGCTTTAGTGATATTTGCTTATAAAGTTTGCAGCAAGAAGACCCAATCCCCAACTTCAAAACTTCTTTCACTACGATGTTGAGTTACTGTTGTTTCATTGATTTTGTGCCATGGGTAAATTCTCCTTGAGTCCTAAAAGTACTTGTTGTTGATGAAGCAAGTGGTCTTCTCTGCTGAACTCTTGGGGACACCTTAATTGATGATGATGTGATGGAAGGAGGATGATATCCATAAAGTGCCAAAA